>JAQQSW010012810.1:0-12451 GCA_028646575.1 Pseudocheirus occidentalis
TAGTGGGGGCTGCTGCTGGTTCCAGTAGTTCCCTTCCCCCACTGCTTCCTTGCCCCGGGGGCAGATTGGCCGAACTGCTTTACCAACCCCAAATTAAATTTCAAAGTTTCACTTTCACTAACCTGTCTCTGAGGATTTGAAGATTCCCTTAGGCAGGTGCTTTAGATTTTCTTTGAAGTAGAGACTTGGGAGGCTCACTTCTCCAGGCCACCCTGGGGCCTAGTGTGGCTGTGGCTGTGGTTTTGGGCTGGCTGGGTCTCTGTTCTGCTCTGGTGCGAGCTGTCCCTCTCCCGTCCCATTCCTCACGCCTTGGCAGATGTGGAGGTGCTGGAGGCTGTGTATCTCTCCTACAGACTGGCTCCAGTGCCCGCTGGACTCAGCTCAGCTCAGCCAGGCTACTTCCCACAGCCCGGGCCTGGCCGCGGTCTCGGCTTCAGGATGTTCCAGCCTCCGTTCCCGGCTGCCGAGCTGCCTTTAGAGAGAGATGTGTTCTCTGTATTTTTGTGTGAGTCTGAGAGTCCTAGGCTTTATCTGGGCTCATATTTTATGGGTGTTTGGGGTGGCGGTGTGGGAGCTGCGGGACCTTGCTGCTTCTACGCCATCTTGGGTCCGCCCTACCCCCCTGTCTTCTTAAAATGAGTATATTGAACATAATTTAATTTATTGATCACTAAAGGGTATTGTACAAGCATCAATAATGCCTTTATGGGCATTTGTGCGAAGTCCAGCGGTATTTACACTTCCAATTCCCTCACTGAGATTAGAAAGTGAGGCCTCAGAACTTGTCAGTGCAGTGGTTAGAGGGCTGGGCCTTCAGTTAATAATACCCATTCCATTTCCTGAGTTCAAATCTGGTTTCAGACACTAGCTCTGTGATCTTGGCAAGTCACTTAACCCTGTTTGCCTTGATTTCTTCATCTGTAAAATGAGCTGGAGAAGGAAATAGCAAATTATTCCAGTATCTTTGCCAAGAAATATCCAAATGGGATCATGAAGAGTCTGACATGACTGAAAAATGGCTGAACAACAATAACATTTACCAGGAACTGTGTTAAACCAAAATTAGACCTCTGCTTTCTTGAAGAATAGTTCTATATTTCTTTTATTCTAGTGAGAAAATCCAGCATGACTTTGGGAATTTTTAAAAGCCTTTGACTTGCAAGAACCAGGCTACGATGAGATTTTGGGATAATAGATGGGAGCACAAGAGGTGTATCTGCAGCCATGTAATACTGGAAGGACCAAAAGGAGGATTTCAGAGTATTTAATAAATCATCTGTGGAAGACTTAAGGAAAGACAAGGGCCAAAATTGTACAGGATATGAAGTTCTATAACTTTTACCAATGAAAAGCTTTCAGTTGAACATAGGAAGAATTTCCAGCTGTCCGGTTGAAAAAAACCCTGGAATGAACAGCAGAGGACACTTATGTCATTTGTCTTGAGTTCTTTAATAAGGATGATTATCCATCTAGGATGGTTTAATATTCACCGCCTTTATGACAGGAGGCTGAGCTAAATGTCTTCTCCCAATCTCTTCCAGCTTGATGATTCCTTAGAAAACACAAGGGCTAAATCCTGACCCCAGTTAACAGAATTAAAATAACTTTATGCAGCACTGACTTTCCAGAGGGCTTTGGTATCCCTCCCCTTCCACCCTCATGGAAGCTCCTTCATGGCAAGTATATTCCTTTGTCCTTACATATCTGGTACTTAGCTCAGTACTCAGAACGTAGTAGGTGTTTAGTAAATACTTCTGAATTGGGTTGGGTTAGTAAGGTTTGACTGTCTCCACCTTTTAGGAAGCTCTGGAGTTCTTCCAGAAGCTAGAAAGGCTAAATAATAATGTCTTTTTTCCTTTTAGGTCAGTTCATTAGGAGTGATTTGGGAAATGTTCAGGTGTCAAAAAAAATAATACTCTAGCAACTAAATCCATGGAATAGCTCCAGTGATTCAAGGCTATTTATATTCTGACTAAAAATGATCCTTTGTAGTTTCATCAGCCCCAAATAAAAGTGAAGCCTCTTCATTTAAAATGTCTGTAATTGGGGATGTTTCACATCTTAGTATCATTCCAGCTGAAATCACTCGAAGCTAAGAGTCCTGAAAAGGAGAGCCATTGGTAAATAGCCCTTGATGAGTAGTCTTTGCATTATTCATAGATTAAGAATCCTGTGGCTTGGGGTGATTGAATTAGAAGAAAGGAGATGGTTATATATGCCTGATGGCAGAGGGGAAGCATTGCCAAATGATTTCCAGAACACTTTATGTTGCCAAAGTCCATTCTTAGGATCTTAAAGTGATTTATTAACAATTAGCTTGTTTATTATCCCAACATCCTGGTGAGCTCCTAAGCAAGTATTATTAGCCTCTTTCGAGATCAGATCTCCAGAGAGGTCAAATGCTCAATGTCAGCAAAAGGTCAGTGGCAAAGTTCATTTCAAACTGGAATTCAGAATTTTCTTTTTGCTTTGAGCTCCTTGGAAGGAAGATCGCCATATAAATTCAAGGTAATTTAATTAACACATATACTTATAGGGCCACCCTAGGAGTTTTAAGGGGATGCCAGAGTAGCCCAGAAATATTTTTCTCTAAGACAAGATAAAGTAGTAGCTTTTTGCCCAACTCTTTTTCACTTCCTTATGAGATAACGTACATGGAGTTCTTTGCAAACCTTAAAATGTTACAGCACTTTGAGTTAAAAACCTGTATATTATTATTGTTATGTTTTGCAAAGTATCCTGGTAATAAGTTGGTAGACTATTGTGTATTTATGTCCACCAAAAGTCATGATTCCCGTCCTAGGTTTACAATGTTTCAATAATAGGATTTTATCTATTTGCAATCCAGTAAAAACAAAGGATCTTTTTCCATTACTTCCTCAAAGAATACAAACAAACGTGAACTTCTGAATGAGATAACAGCACATCTAATTACCTAATACCCGTTTCCACATTGTTAACTCCTCAAATTATTCCCTATTAGTCCTGTCTTTTGACAATTCTTCATTAACTCACATTCTTTTCAGAGTCTGTATCTTGGTGGAAATGTTGGAGCCAGAGACACCCTCAAAATGGGAGGCAGGGTTGTATAGTAGAAAGAGTCTTGAATATATATTCTGAGGAGCTGAATTCAAATTCCAGGTTAGTTTTTGAGTGCCTGTATCATCTGAGGCAAGACATTTAAACTCTATGTTTTAATTTCTTTGTCTGCAAAATGAGGGAGTTAGGCTATATAACTTCCTAAGTCTCTTCCAGTGCTAAATCTGTGTTCTTATCGTCAAAAGTGGGACAAGAAGCTTCTTAATTTGGAAATTAGTTCACATCTATAGATCACTATATACATATATGTATGTGTATGTATATACTGTTCTTTGTCCTTCATTTTTAAAGAGGACCAATGACATCACAAGGTGATACCTTGAC
This sequence comes from Pseudocheirus occidentalis, assembly GCA_028646575.1. Taxonomy (NCBI): domain Eukaryota; kingdom Metazoa; phylum Chordata; class Mammalia; order Diprotodontia; family Pseudocheiridae; genus Pseudocheirus; species Pseudocheirus occidentalis. The sequence continues at coordinate 3,424 of JAQQSW010012810.1, forward strand.
TCTCAAATGAGTTGGATTTAAGTGAGACAGAATGGCACCAATTCATCAACCTTGATCTCTCTTCCAGAGTCTCTGAAGTGCAGTGGCAAGACAAAAGTTAGGACAACTGGCCCAGGGAGGCCATCAAATATCTTTGATATATGACCAAGTTCTAAGCCAGTTTCAGCTGCCCATTGGAACAAATTGGTCTCATTTGCCCATTCTGCTACAGGGAAATCTGCTCGTTCTTGGGGGTAGACATCCCCTGAATATGTGTGTGTGTGAGTATGTGTGTGTGTGTGTGTATATATATATATATATATATATATATATATATATATATATATATGAATGATACATACATGTGTATATGTGTATACATACATGTATGTATATAAAACCAATGCTTATTAATGTTCCAGGCACTGTGTTAAATTGTCATGGATATAAATACAAAGAAAAAATATTTAGGAACACACAAATACACACAAAATACACAAATATTTATGTATATGCATATACATCAAAACAAAATTGTTGCCTTAATTAGGAGAACTTAATTAGGAGTTTATGTAATTTACTTAAGAACATAGAAACAATATTTATGATATTGCCATGAACTCTTATTTCTAAAGACTTTGACATGTATTCCTTAAAAAAAAAAACCTCTTTATATTCTAACATTTGCTTCTGTCATCAATAGCTTCATACTAATCCTTCAATATAATTGAATTCAACAAGTAAAATGAATTGGCTAAAAAAAGAGAAAAGTATGAATGATAAATATGCTCAGATGGGCCTCTAAAATTTTTGTATAATAAAATTACAGTAAGAGAAAGAACTCATCCATTTTCAGGATCCCCACTGGGGCCCACCATAATGCATAACATCATGGATTGAGATCTTCTTTCAATTACCGTTAGCCAGTAGGTTCAAAGTTTGTTTGAATAAAGCCACAGAGGAGCTCTTGTTGGGAATCATTTTTCAGCCTCTGGAGAAAACTCCTCAAAAGCCAAAGAATTTGGTCTCACGCAGGGTATGGGATGTTGGAGGCATAGCTGTTAATATGGGAACAAATGACTTTATCCTGACATGAGAAAAATGAAAAGACAAAGGGAAAGGGTATTTTCCTGTAGGAAAGACAGAACAAAGTGCTGTGGCTTTTTCACACCCATCAGATTTTGCTGATTGGTTTAGCTGGTCAATGTTCCTTACTATTAAGTTTGGTATTATAAAATGAAAAAAAAAAAGCTATCTAATCCAAGAGGTCACAAGCAGCCACTGGCACTGCTCCTTACCATGGTCAAATACATGCCAATGTGAGGCAGTCTCCTAGGGACAAGCTGGAAAAGGATTCCCTTCATCTGGTATTGTCCTTTGGAAAAGTAAAAGTCTTTATTTCTCAAAATGGCCAGGATGGTTGGGAGAACTGTATCTTTGGGGCTTTCTCCTAATTCTCTTTAAATTTTGGCAAGTAGCTCTCCCTTGCCTGAAGTCAGTTTTATATTTGAGAAATGAAGAGTAGAAGGTGGTTTCAACTTCAGAAATGATGCTTTTTGCTTCCTCTTCGGTACAACATGGCAGCTCTTCACAGTGGACTTTGTTTTTACAAAGTCTTTCAGGAATGACTATGTTAAAAAGGATGTAATTTCACTCCTAACACTTGCTGGAACTGTTTCCTTCTGGGAAGCACCTACCTGTTTCCCCCTCTTCCCACCCCTCCAAGTTCACTACATCCATATCTTCAGGTGCCAAAATGGAAATGTGGAGCTGAATAGCTCTGGGGGTAGGGTTCGGGGGAGCGGGGAGGAGTCTTCTGTAGAGGACAGCTTTCAGGGTCATGCTAGGTTGCAAGGTCTAGTGGGACTTTTAAAAGGGCAGAGGCTGTCATATGTTTGCTTTGGCTTCCTGAGACAGGGAATTTGTTCTCTCCACCTCCCCACGCTCTCCCCCTCCCCCCCACATATGTACATACTCCCTAGGGACAGTTCAAGGAAATGTTAAATTACTTCCCACAAGATAAGATACCTGCATCTTTTTCCATTGTAGCAAGTATCCCTGAATGTCTGAGTCTGTAAATGAAAACACCAAAAGAGTAAATACTAGAGGAAGAGAAAGAAGACAGAGACACAGAGACAGTCTGAGACACACAGAGAGAGGCCAAGACACAGAGCTATAGAAGGGCACAGAGACAAAGAGACACAGAAATTCTCTGCCCTTTTAAAAATTCCACCAGATTTCCAGCATAATCCGACTCCTATCTTTGTGTAGTGCTCCTTCCTTTCCCTTTTTCTCCCTTCCCCATCCCTGACCCTCCTCACATTTAGCTTGTCCATATCTCTTCAATGCCTAAAGAGAATGAAGTTGCAGGGGAAAAGTTCAGGCAAATGATAGCACCAAAGATGGTAAAAGTAGGACCGGCGTAGCCCCAAACTGCCAGTTACCAGTTTAGCTTCTTCCTAAGTGGGAACCTTCAAATATCTCTAGTCATTACGACAGACTCAAGAAGCCATGAAGCATCCTGGAGAGCATCTAGCCATTTTTTTTTCATTTTATAGAGAAATCATATGTGGGTTTAGCAAACAAGACTTGGAAGAAAGAAAGAATATCTTTATTAAAATACTGTCTCTGAGATCACGTGTGACCACATTCATCATTTACTTCTCTGAGCCTCAGTTTCCTCATACGAAAAATGGAAATAACTATATCGATAGTTCTTATTGCACAGGGTTGTGATGAAACTCAAAGGGGATAATGTGCATAGAATGCTTTGCCAGCTTGAAAACCTCGTATAAATGGCAGTTAAACTTATTTATAGAAGAGGAATTTGAATCTCAGAGAATGTCCAAAGTTCTCATTTTTTTGTCTTGGTTGCTCTAAATATCTAGTGTAGCCTATTAGTGGAAAATATGAACTTCTAATTAACTCGAAGGTAGGCTACAAATTTTTAAAAAACCCCAAAAAACCTTCTTCAAGCAAACCAAATATCAGGTTATTGAATACTCCAGATGGGCAAAGTCTGAAGTATGGTTCAGGTTCACAGCCAAAGTGAGGCAGAGGTTGGAATAAATTAACGGAAAAAAAATTTTGGGCAAGAAAACACTCTCTTTTGGACTTCAGTTTTTCCAGAGAAAGCAATGGCACCACTTCCTTAGTAATCCATTTCAGGGTTTAGCAATCTTTCATGTCAGTGAGGTCAGGCTTGCTCATTCTAATCCCTTTTGTAGCTTCCCATATAGACTGAATCTTCACTTGTTGTCAGGTAAGAAGGAAGGTGGGAATAGGGCCCTAGGTCTAGGCCTTCACAGCCTAATTCCATTAATTGAACTAAAATGTTTCCCTACTTCCCAACTCATCCTTCTATTACTACCTATGATCACTAAAAAGCGGGAGAGAGGGATAGGGCAGTTTGGGAACTTGGATGTAGTTGGAAGAGTATTAGCTTTAATCAGAGGACCTGGGCTCTGATCTCAGCCCAAGCAACTCTCTTATCTCTTTAGCCTTCAGTTTCTTTATCTGGAAAATGGGCTAGATGGCCTCTGAAGTCCTTTCCAACTTTACAACTGTGGTCCTATAATCATAGGCAGCACAGTGGCCAGAGCAATGGACTTAGAATAAAGAAGACCTGAATTCAAATACAGCCTAAGACTCTTATTAGCTCCGATACCCTAGATAAATCACTTGATCTCTTTCTGTCTCAGTTTCTTTAATTGTAAAATGGGACAATAACAGCACCTACCTTCCAGGGTTAGAGTGAAGATGAAATAAGATAATATTTTTAAAGCACTTAGCACAGTGCCTGCTGCATAGAATGTGTTTAATAAATGATTCCTCCTTCCCTTCCTTCCTTCCTTCCTTCCTTCCTTCCTTCCTTCCTTTCCTTCTTTTCTTCCTTCCTTCCTTCCTTCCTTCCTTCCTTCCTTCCTTCCTTCCTTCTTTTCTTCCTTCCTTCCTCCCTCTTTCCTTCCCCCCTCCTACCTCCCTCCCTCCCTCCCTTCTCTTATTGAGAGTCTATTCTGAGCTTAACATTGTGTTAGGTTTTATGTGGGAAGAGGAGGTACAATAAACTCTATGTCAAGGTTTTTATCCTGAGACCTTTGAAATACACAGACATCTGCTTCAGTATAATTGTTTTCTTTTTTTTTTTTTTTGGAGGGCAGTTGGGGTTAAGTGACTTGCCCAAGGTCACACGGCTAATTTTTTGTGTTAAGTGTCTGAGGCTATATTTGAACTCAGGTACTCCTGACTCCAGGGCTGGTGCTCTACTCACTGCACCACCTAGCTGCCCCTAATTGTTTTCTTTTTTACTCTTATGTATTATATTTTATGAATTTAAAAATATTGTTCTGAGAAGGAGCGCACATATTCACCAGACTACCAAAGGTGTCCACATCACAGAACAGTTAAGAACCCCTGCTCTAAGGCATACTTCCTGCCCTCAAAAAGCTTACAGTCTAGTAGGGGAGAGAAGACTATCACATATAAGACAATTAGAGGACAAGTGGAGGATTGTATGACTCTATCTAAAAACTTTATAGGAGGAAGAGATGACTGTGGATAGGAATAATCAGGGTTGGCTTCACAGGGGATGTGATGCTGGCAATGGAGCTTGAAAGATGGATAGCATTCAAATAAAGAAGAGGAAATTGGAAATTATGCAAGGAAGTGCACAAAGGCAAGTCAATCAGATTTGTCTGCATTATCCCTTCTAATATGTCAGAATAAAATATTTTAAACAAAGGAAGAGTCAAAAGGCTCTCATTTGTCCCATGCTGAGGCATTGCAGAGTCCTGTCCATTGCATACATTTATTCTTGGCCAGGCTTTGTCAATGAAGGGAACATAGTTTTAGAGGTTTTCTAGCAGCTTGTGGATGCTGAGTTTAAACTGCCAGCAAAAGAGGAATAGTCTTACCTATCTGTGCTGAAAACAAGGTCCCTGAGGTACCATAGCCCTATCTTCAAACCATCCTAAAAAGAGCTGCCAGATTAATCTTCCCCATGCACGACTTTTGTCAGCTCCCCTGCTAAAAATCTATCAAAAAATCTTTCCTCCCCTATTACCAAGTAAAGCCCAAACTCCTGGTAATGGGGCTATAACTAGGGTGGGGCAACCATGGTTTTGCCAGGTGCTGTTCTGGCTTTTGTCAGGCATTGAAGGGAAGAGCAGGAGGAAAAGGGCTCCCAGCATCACATTTCCTCTGCTCACAGTCGTAGCTCCCTTCCCATATCCTTTCACCAGTATTCCCAGCTTCTCCATTAAAAATGGTTCACTCGCCATGAAGTTAGTCTTGTTGCACCATAGGCTGCCCTTACCCCCTCACCATGGCAGGAGAAATTAAAGATAGGAATCTCTTCTTCTAATTATGACTAAGTCTCTTCTTCCACCTCTACCCCCCATACATAGGGAAGGGAAGTTAGAAATTATGTGGCACCTATGATGTGCTAACCATCATGCTAAACTCTTTACAAATATTATTTCATGTGATCCCCACGGTATCCCTACAAAGTAGGCGCTGTTATTATCCCCTCCTTACAGTTGAGGAAATGAGGTAAATGGAGATTGAGTGACTTGCCTAGGGTCACACAGCTAGTAAGTATCTGAGACTAGATATGAACTTAGATCTTCTTGACTGCTGACTCTATCCACTGTATCACCTAGTTGCCTGGTGGTGCCTGGGGGAAGTTAGACTAGATTGACACCCATTGACACCCAAATTTGACTCATATTGGGTCAGATTCGTCATGTGCCCCTTCTTCCACTGCCTTCACGCTTTGGTGGACAGTCTCAGCTATTTGCTGTTTCCTGCCTGGGGACTAGACCCATTCACTATCAGCTCAAAGAAGAGATAGATTCTCAGGGTGTAGACCATATCCAGACAGGGATTCTGATGATGGTAAAAAATTGAGTGGGTGGACCTTTTTGCCAAAACTCTCTGCTCCACTACTGAGGTCCCAGGATAATTGGCACCTGACACCTAGCTATCAAGAATAATTTGTCTAGAAATCTACCTGTTAGTCCAAAATGGTGACTTCCTCCCTTTCTGCCCCCATCCTTCGTCTTCACCTCCTAAGATCTCTATCTACCTCCCATACACATCCAAACTGAGTGTGTTGACCTCTAGGTATACACATTAGACTCTCCTAATTAAATGTGCCTGGCAGTCAGGGACTGAAATCATTCGGTTCCAATGTGCCTTGGTAATTTGAATTTTCATCACTCCTCAGCACAAATCCCTTGCAGTAGACAAGCTAATCTACTCACTTTTCTACCATTGCACCTCATTCATTTCCACCTTTTACACCTTTTTTCACTCTTCACTCTCCTATACTGAATTCCCTCCCTTCTTTACATAGTAGACACTCAGCAAATATTTCCTAAATGACTTAAATGAATGATTTTGAAGGGCTTAGAGTGTCCCTTTAAAGTCTATTGGCTCCATTCCTTAGTTTATAAATGGTCAAAAGATATGAACAGGTGGTTTTCAGAAGAAGAAATCAAAGCTCTCAATAGGCACATTAAAAATACTCTAAATTATCACTGATTAGAGAAATGCAAATTAAAACAGCTTTGAGACACTACCTCAACACCTGTCAGAAAAAGGAAATGACAATGCTAGAGGGGAAGTGAAAAAAATTGGGAAGTAAACATACTGCTTGTTGGTGGAGTGGTGAACTAATCCTACCATTCCTTAGAACAATTTGGAACTAAGCCCAAAGGGCTATAAAGCTGTGCACACCCTTTGACCTAGCAATATGACTACTAGGTGTGAACACTGTACACAGTAACAGCAATATCATAAGAATGATTAACTATAAAAGACTTAGCTACTCTGATCAAGACAATGATCCGAGACAATTCCAAAGGAACCATGATGAGAACTGCTATCAGAAAAAGTGCCTGCAGAGAGAGAACTGATGAACCCTGAATGCAGATTGAAGCATGCCTTTTCTGCTTTCTTTATTTTTATTGGGCTTTTTTTCTTGGTCTGTATTTTCTTTTGCAACATGGCTAGTACAGAAATATGTTTTACATGACTTCACACAGTAATTGATATAAAATTGTTTGCATTTTATAGGAGGGGTCAAAAGAGAGAGGAATAGAGAGAAGTTGGAATTCAAAATTTCTAAAAAAGAATGTTAAATTTTTTTACATTAATTGGGAAATATTTAACAAAATATTTAAAAATTAATGAAATATAAAAAAAGAAGTCTATTGGCTCTACAAAATGCCTAAAATGCCTATGTGGCACTTTTGAGTTAAGGTTTTGAATATCTGAAAGGCAGGGTATATCAAAATACTATTAATCATCTTAATACTAATGGATGTTTAATAACTTCAGAGCAGGATCATGGAGGGTATCACAATACAAGTAAGATCTGACATAGCTTCAGGGAAAGAAAGGTCAGGAGCAATAGAACAGTCTTCAGTATATCACTGCCCTGAGGGAATCTAACCAAATGAAGGCATGGGGGGGGGGGGGAGGCAAGAGGAAATGGAAGGAATCAAAGACAAACTTTGCCTTCTTCCTGCTTTTGCCTAAGGCTGAATCTGCCTGCATCCTTAAGATAATCAGTTTTGAGTATAAATAAATAAATAAGTGTAGGTATATGTGTGTGTGTAAGCATATATATGTATATACATAGATATGCAATATGCATTTAGAACATGTAGTACAAACACAATATGAAATTATATATACTATATATTATGCATACAGCATGTGTGTGTGTGTGTGTGTGTGTGTGTGTGTGTGTGTGTGTGTGTGTATTCTGAATGTTCAGGCAAGATAGAAGAATCACAGAAGTTTTAGGGCTTTCATTTCTGCAGACAAATTCTCTTCAAGTAGGCTGTAACTCTGCCAGATCAACATAAACTGCACGTAAGACATATTGTCCCAACATATATTTGAACTTCTTGATAAAACCAGAAAATCCACGAGGGTAGCCAGCGGAGAGTTCTGACTTTTCCTCCAGTCTTGGCTGGTATAAGTGCAAGTTGAAGACTTTCACAATAATGAGAAAAATTAGTCAACTTTTCAAACTTCAAAACCGAATGCCAGTGCCCTATATTTAAATAACATCTTTCATCTGAAAGTATCACAGCCAGTTAGGGACACACACAATTATTCTATGACTGCCAATGGAAGAATGGATGCATTGAACAGCGAAATGCTTGTCAATAGTCAGAATGAGTTTATCATAATTTGAGAATGAAAATGAGAGTGAGACAGTCATTTGGAAAGGTTGGAGCCTTCAGTGAGCAAGAGCCCTAAAGGAAGGAGCTGTCATTTAGTGAATCATATGGATGCCTCTCAGAGGTGAGAACAATTCAGTCCTGGGGCTACTGAGTCACCTGCAGACAACAAATTGTAATTAGGCTATGATCAGTCTGCCAGTAATGGTCTCTCTTGGGCATTGCTTTCAGTGAGTGATGGTCTACTTTCAGCTACCCAACTTTTATTGTATGATGTGCATTACATACCATAGGAATTACATTTTTTTTGTGATTATTATTTTTTATTATTCATTTTCATTACATTTTTGAATTACACATTTTCTCCCCGTCTTGCCCCTGTCCCAACCTTAAAACAGCAATCCCACTGTAAAGCCCCTCCCCTGCTCTGCTCCCTTATTTTCTGGTAGGGCGGGGAGGGTCTCCCTATCCCAGCCCCTGTATATCTTAATTCCTAGTTGCAGGTATTGGAGAACTTTGAATTCTAGATTCTTTTGATTCCTCCCTCGTCACCCACCCCAACTAGAAGGACACTCAGTTCAATACAAGCTATGGATGTGTACATCCATAGATGATACAGAACATCTTCATAGTGGACATATTGTGACAGTGATCTTCTGTCTCTCCTTCCTATCCCTCTCCCCTCCCCCCTTGTTCTGTTCTCTACCCTGTCCCTGTCCCTTTACTGAAGTGTGTGCTTCCAACATCCCTCCCCCAGACCCTGCCCTCCCCTCCGTCCTCCCCCCTCTCATCCCCATACCCCCTACTCTTCTGTGTGGCATGATGCCCAGTTTAGAGTTTATGCCATTTCTTCC
>JAQQSW010012811.1:0-12451 GCA_028646575.1 Pseudocheirus occidentalis
TCCTTCTCTCTTTCTCCCTCCTTCCCTTCCTCCCTCTCTTTTCCTCTCTCTCCACTCATATTTCTCATAACACTTTATACTTATGACATTCTGTCTTGTCTTATAGACAAGATAGATTACAATCTTTTTGACAACTGATTCTATGTCTTTTTCAACTTTGTATCCTTAGCACCTAGCACAGTACCACGAATATAGCAAGTATTTAATAAATGTTTGTTAAGTTGAATTGAATTGATAGGAGAAACATTAAGGATATTGGAACAATACTTTATGTACTTAAAGCAACTTAACTTATTTAAGCAAATTATGTATTCTGAAAAATGGGAAATGAATGAAAATAAGGATATTGCCTCTAATAATTTCCTTAAGAAATTTTGGTGATTTTCATATCAATTGAGTAAGGAGGCACAGTCTCTTGCCACAGTCAGCAGACTCTTAGTCTCTAGTAAGCAGACGCATAACAGCCAACGGCAATGTGGGTTTAGAGTAGGAGTTCATTTGTAAAATTTTGTGTCAGAAGATATCCAAAGATTACCAATAGTATTGTATTACAAAGCAGCAAAAAAGTAATTGAGAGGAAAATGAGCATTCAGGTAGCTTGGATACTAGGGTAAGCCATATCATCCAGGGAGCATTTGTACCTATAAGGTTTTTACATCAGTTGAAGTATAATAGATTCTGCTCCAACCCCTTGTTTTAACTCTGTGTATGTCTCTCTGTTTCAAGTATGTTTCTTGTAAACAACATATTGTTGGATTCTGGTTTCTAATCCATTCTGCTGCTACTTCTATTTTATGGTTGAGTTCATCCTATTCATATTCACAGTTATGAATACTAGCTGTGCATTTCCCTCCATCCCATTTTCTTCTATTTATTTTCTCTCTCTCTCTCTTTGTCCTGTCTCTAACATTTGTTTTACTTTTGATCACTGCCTTCCTTTCTCTACCCTCCTTTTTATCACCTCCCTTTCCATTATCCATTTCCCCTCCTTCTTCACTATTGGGTAAATTTCCCTGGGATTGCAACTGATGCTATTCCTTAAGGTCCCTGTTCCCTTGGGACCAGAAGTGATACTGCTCCTCAGGGCTCCCACTCCCTCTTGACCAAAAGTGCTCCTTTTTGCCACTGTCCTATGACCCAGAAGTGGGTATTGGCAATGGAGTTGCCCAACAGCATTTGGTCCTGTGCCCAGTGCCAGTGCAGGGGTACCTGTAATCTCCTTTGAAGCATTTTCCAGATCTCCTTCCCATCTCTGCCTTGAGAGCTCCTGAGTTGCTGCTGCTTCTGTAACCATCACTTAATCTTACCACTGGTTATATTCACCTGGGCTTGGGGTCAGCCTCCACCCTCATATCACACATCTCTCTTGACCTGTTAAGCTGTCTTGGGCGGGAAGAATATCTCACTTTGAGCTCTATGCTAAGTGCCAGGAATACAAATATAAGCAAAAAGAAAGGCAAGTCCTGTGACTCATCCATGTGGGGACTTTTGTTATGTAAATTCTTTCTGCCCACAGAGATCAGAAAATTACCTATAACTAATCTGAGAGAGTTACTTGGGTTGTTGTTCTTGTTCAGTTGTTTTCAACTGGATCTGGCTCTTTGTGACCCTGTTTGAGTTTCTTGTCAAAGATACTGGAGAGGTTTGATGTTTTTTTCTCCAGCTTATTTTACGTATGAAGAAACCAAGACAAACAGAATTAAGTGACGTGGCCAGGGTCACACAGCTGTATTTGAACTTGCAGAGACAAGCCTTCCTGATTCCAGGACCAGCACTCTTTCTACTGTGCCACCTGTGAGGTTAAGTGACTTGCTTATGATCACAAGTTCAAATGTGACAAAAATAGAACTTGAATTATTCAGGTCTTCCTGACTCCATGACTTGACTGTCTATACCTTATACCACATTCTATCACAGATTGATATACGTGTGTACTATGTGTACCCATGCATGTAATAATAAAAGCTAACATTTGGATAGCACTTTTAGGTTTTCCAAAGTGCTTTACATATATGAAGTCATTTGATCCTTACAACAACCCTGGTAGGGAGGTGTTATTATTATTTCCATTTTAAAGATTCAGAAACTGGGGTACAGAGAGATTAAGTGACTTGTCTAGGGTCACATAGCTAGGGATTATGCAAGGCAGGATTTTTATTCAGGTCTTCCTGATTCCAAGTCCTATACTCTACTGTGCTATCTAACACAGAATATATATACATACACAAACACATACACACACATATATATGGAATATATTTATATATAATAAGTTTTATATTTATATTTGCATATATATTTCTTTTATCTTTATATATCTATCTCTTCATCTCTTCCTCTTCTGTCACATCCCTCTCTTTCATTCTCTTTCTCTGCTCTTCCTTTCCTTCTCTCTTCCCTCTTTCCTTCTCTCTCTCCTTTTTTCTCATTCTCTCCTACTCTCTCTCTTTTCTCCTTTTCTCTCCCTCCTTGTCTCTCTCCTCCCTCCCCTATCTGTTTTTCTCTCTTTCTCTGTTTCTCTCTCTCTCCTTCGCCCCTCCTCCTTTCCTCTCCTTCTCCTTCTTTCTCACTCTCCCCTTGTCTCTCTCCTCCCTCCCTCTCCTTGTCTCTCTCCCCCTTTCTCTCCATGACAGACAGTGAAATCCTAAGCTGGACTCAGAATTAGACTGGAAGTGCTTTGCATCTGAGGAGCGGTGCATTTTTAAAAGGATCCCAGACCACATGCTGCTACAAAGCTTCTTCCTTTTTTAACATTCTCACCATGATGCTACATGACTGCAAGCCACAGAGCAGTACAATCTTGGGAGAATCAAAATTGCAGTTGACCCAGAGGAGAATGAAAAGCTACATGGTGAACAAGCAGGCTGCAGCACATTAGCAATGATTACTTTCAAACACTGGTGAGGGAGCCTTTATAGTGTTGTAGAGAGAGCGCTGGAATGGAGCTAGGAAGGCCTGGGTTTGAATTCTGCCTTTGACATTTACAAGCTGTGTCATCCTCAACAAATGACTTATGTTAAATGTGTTAACTGAGGAAGTGGCACTAGGTGGCCTGTAAGGTCCCTTCCAACTCTAAAGGCAGCTAGGTGGCATCATGGATAGATGCTGGACCTAGAGTCAGGAAGAACTGGGTTCAAATCTGACCCCAAGAGCATTACTGGTTGTGTGTCCCTGGGCAAGTCACTTACCCTCAGCTTCCTCACCTGTAAAACGAGAATGATAATAGTCAACTATTGAGAGGATCAAATGAAACAATAGTCGTAAGGTGCTCAGCATTGCACCAGTGCATAGTGGAAGCTTACTACATTCTTGTTTCCTTCCTTCCCATAATCCTGTGGGTGTGAGAAGTAGGATTAAGGACAGCACCGAGGAGTGGGAAAGAAAAGAAGGTGAGAAAGTCTGTGTAGCAAGAGTGAGAGACAGCAGGTGGGAACATACTGGTCAGCAAAAACGTAATAGACTCAGAAAAGGCCATAGCTGGTGCTTTGGGAAGCACCTCTCTGCAGGCTTTCAGAAGAGAAGGTCAGGACAGGTTGCCACCTGCACTGGTGGAGGGACCCAGTACCTATCATAGGTTCCTGAAGTGAGTGATACTGCCCCTTGGAGGCTCTAGAATGATCCAAGGGGTGGTATTTTTTTTTAATGATACAAATTAAAGGAATTTGTTTTAAAGCTTTAAAGGGCTAAAGAAAGTGATTTCCAGGGGAGTGCTGAGTAATTTTTTTTTAAGGCCAAATAAGTTTGGGAACCTCTGAATACTAGTGCGGTCATGTACCGTGCATTCATGCTTGGATTCATTCGAGTGAATGAAAGGCCCTAAGTAGCCTTATCACCAACCAGATCCTGAGGCACAGATCCCTGTGGCACAAGATACAGCCAGATCATCTCCCTTTATTCTCTAATAGTATCTGGGATTCCCTGGACTGCTTCAGACCATTATGACCTCTTCCTCCCCTGAAATCCATTGGTGTCACCCACGGGACAGCTACATCTTGTGCTATTTAACTTTTCATGTATATACATATGGTGAAATGACCCTGCCCAATTATATTGGGGTGAGAATGATAATATTATTAAGTCACGTGCATTTAAAACTTTTCAATAAGGGTGAAATATACAGTCTTTAAAAAATTTTATTTATCCCTTTTGTTTGTGTATCAATCATACAGCATTCCATATTTAACCCTCTCTTTTAACAAAGAAAAAGTTAAGCAAAACCAACTAATGGAACAATTCCATTTGATAGAACATGAGACTTGTGGCACATGTAGTCTCCTGGAGTGTCTCTTCTGAGAGAAGGAAGGTGTGAAACTGTATAGTCTGAAGGATCCCTCCAGCCTAAAGGGGAAGTGGGTCTCTTGCTGAGAACAAGAAAAGGTCTCCCATATTTATTGGCTCCTTGCAGTGTTGGTTAATTCAACTTGTCAAATTAGTGAGGGCCGGGGTCACAAAGATACATTAGATTAGAAAAACAGAATTGATCTATGAACAACTTAATCAGTGCCTCGAAGTGTGAAGTATGGGGTTCCAGTCTCAAAAAAGACTATCCTAGACTGTGAGAGAGGAGAGAAAGACAGACGGACAAAGATGGAGGGAGAGGTGGTAGTGGTGGTGGTAGTGGACAGAGATTAAGAGAGAGAGACAGAGACAGAAAGGTGGGTACAGGGAGGGGCTTCCAGGAGCCAGAGCATGGCAAAGAGATGTAAAACTGAAGTCTAAAGGGGGAGAGAAAGCATTAAGGTCTGAGAAAGGGAAGACTTTCTCAATAAGAGGTAGGGTTGGGAATTAGTGAAGGGTTTTGTGAAGAGACATCCAATAGGTTACGGTGAAGTATGCTAAAAACTTATGACATTTGAAAGAAGGTGAGATATTTGAAAGATGCCTGCCTCCTACACCTTTAATTGAGGGTTGGAGAATCAGATTTTGGAGGGGTGAGACTATGCTGTGAGGAAAGGGGTTTTTAGGGTCTTCTACTTTCTGAGGCCACGTGGCCCTGAGGAAACAGGCCCTGGTTCTTGGCCTGATTTTGTTCTTTACCATTCTAGGTGAAGGGCGTTGAATCTCATGACTTTATGACTTTGAAAGATCATCACAAGGGTGCTCTGGCATCCCAGAGCCTGGGTTCCAGGTCAGGTATTGTAGCAAAGAGTGACCTTCAGGCCAGAAGATGGGGAGACAAGGAGCCATCTGATAATCATGCTGCATCTACACATGAACTTGATGGGACCAATACTTTGTAGGAACTGAAACAAATTTTGAGTCAATCCCCCAGAGACCAAGGTGGTTCAGGGAAGAGTATACCCCTATCCACTAGCTGTTGGGGAGGAGGGGCCATATTTATACATTTGTTCTTACTATATCTTTAGAGTACATGTTGTCAAGTTTTTTCAGTTGTGTTCCCCTCTTTGTGACTCCTTTTGGGGTTTTCTTGGCAAAAATACTGGAGTGATTTGCTATTTCCTTCTCCAGTGGATTAAAGTAAACTGATGTTAAGGGACTTGCCCAGGGTCACACAGCTAGTACATGTCTGAGGTCAGATTTGAACTCAGGTCTTTTAAACTTCAGAACTAGCTCTCTATCCACTGTACTACCTAACTGCCCCTTAGATCAAATATATCTCTGTAAAAGCTAATTGATGTGTTGTGGTTAAATGGAATTGAGATGCCAGTTACTGGCCCCTAATAATGGGTGGAACACAGACAGTTGGGGCTTCAGCTGATGCCTTTCAGAGGAGATATACTCCAACTCATTGAGTTTATGCACTGGAGCCACGGAGGACAGATGGATCAGCCTAGCTTTGGGTGAAAGGCACAGAACATACATGTCACAAAAACATTACCTTTATCCTTATGGGAGAGCTAGAACTTTATTGTGCTTGGACTGGTCAGGAAAGGCAAATCTGGGGGTGCCATATGGACTGGGCCCTCACTGGCCAGTCTCTTTATTACTCTCCAATTAAATTCAAGCAATTAATTAATTACATGCCTACTTTGTGTAAGGCACTGTCTTAGGTTCAAGATGTGCAAGGACAAAAATCGAACATTTCCTGCCTTCAAGGAGCATACATACTATTGTGGAAGTTGATATGGCATGTACACAGATAAATACAGGATAAGATTGTTGTCCTTCAGTCATGTCCCACTCTGTGATGCCATTTGAGGTTTTCTTGGCAAAGATACTGGAGTGGTTTGCCATTTCTTTCTCTATCTCATTTTACAGATGAGAAAAATTGGATGATTTGGCTAGGGTCACACAGTCAGTAAATGTGTGAGGACATATGTGAATTCAGGTCTTCCTGACTCCAGGCCCAGTACTCTATCCACCTACTTGCCTCAAGGGAGTCGTTTGTCATTTCCTTCTTATTATAAGATATGGAGTGAAAGAGAGCTCCTGCAGTATGTTCTAAGGATATTTGAGGAAAGAGAGGAAGCTAATAGCTAGGGGGATTAGGGAAGAGGACACAGAATATGTGCACTGATGCTGAACCCTGAAGGAAGATAAGGAATCTGAAAAAATGGAGATGAGGAAGGAGCCCTGCCAGACCTTGGGGATGAACTGCGTGACTGCAGAGGGGTGGGAGATGTCCTGCTAAGTCCATTGTCACTGTGTTCCTACCCCTTCTCCTCCTCTGCTAGGTTTGGGCTTTGTGGTCTCTATTATCTACAAGCAGGAGAAAAGAAGGGGAAAGGAAGAAAATCCTGTGCTCTTTTTCTGCTCAGGGACCCTAGATGGTAAAGAAAAAATCCTTCTGAGGGAATAAATCAACCTGATTGCCAGCTGTCTGGCATAAAAATCAGAGTGTATCATGTACCAAAGGTGCTAGTGGCACCATCCCTGGTTCCATATTATGTGATACCAGGCTAAGTTTTGTCTCTATCAAGATTGTAGATTCCTGTAAGATATGGAATTTGTCTTA
Organism: Pseudocheirus occidentalis; assembly: GCA_028646575.1. Taxonomy (NCBI): domain Eukaryota; kingdom Metazoa; phylum Chordata; class Mammalia; order Diprotodontia; family Pseudocheiridae; genus Pseudocheirus; species Pseudocheirus occidentalis. The sequence goes on from JAQQSW010012811.1 coordinate 6,917, forward strand.
TTTGAATTTGCATATTTTAGTAGCACAAAGTAGATAGGAAGGAAAGAAGCATTTATTAAGTGCCTACTGTATACCATACATGGTGCCAAATGCTTTACAAATATTATCTGATCCTCACAAGAACCTTTGGAGGGAGGTGCAATTATCCCCATTTTATAACTAAGGAAAATGATGATTTTGAATTGCTTGTGAGAGATTACACACAGATACAGACACAGGAACAGACACAGATACACACACATACATAATGCATCGTGCACAGGTGTTCAGTGTACCTCTGATGTGAGGACTACTGAGCCCCTTTCCAGGCTGATTTCCATCTGTGCTGTCCACCTGTCACCCAACTCTAACCTGTGGCTCCAAGAAGCTGTAAAACCCTCTCAGTTGATGGGCTAAACCAGTTGAGAACAGTCTCAAGTCCATCAGTAAGTTAGGGAGCTGTGTACCCCAACCCTATGAAGACTTCTTTGGTGAAATAGGCAGATGTGAACAATTTGTTCCAATGGACCATGAAGGTGGCAGAAGCAGATGCTATAGAGTACTTAAGAGCTTGGTTGGATGTTGAACACATCAAGGTCATTCACTACATCCTGAGTCATTGACAATTGTCCTGACATTTGTTTTGCCACTAGACGCTGATGACTCTGGAAGAGAGAGTGAGGCTGACAACTTCTCAGAACTCTGCCTCGTTTAAATCCAATTTATGTGTGAGTCAAAAAACATCACTTATACATTTTTACCTACCTCAAAGTCCTGCGGTGATGGGCAAGTGTTGAAGCAACAGGTGCAGATACACTGGGAGTTGTAGTCACAACCCTGATACAGGCAGCCTAGTTCATAGGGTCATCTCACTGAACTGAAGCAACAGCTCCCTGGGTGTCTGAGTCCTCTTTTAAGGACCACACTGCTTACTTCCTCTCGAAAGGAAGGGGTTAGAAAAGGTTCCCTAAACATTGTCTACTTTATCTAACATAACCCTGGCCTGCTTACTGCAGCAGGTGGGGATCCTACTCTTGTGGTCAGAACACAAAATAACATACAAAAACTTTTTCAAAGATGATTCCATTCACTATTTCTGAATGTAATGTATGAATGCTTATGGAAAGCAAGAAAGCCAGTAAACTTGAAAGACAAAAAACTCTTCTTGCAAGAGAACTCAGCAGATATCACATCCAAATAGCATCCCTGAATGAAACAAGGCTGGCAAATGAAGGCCAGCTTCCTAAAGTCAGAGCTGGATACATGTTTTTCTAGAGTGACTACATTGATGGGGAGTTCCGTGAAACTGGGGAAGGTTCTTCAATCAAAACTAATCTGGTCAATAAGACTGTATGCCTACCAAAAGCAGGGAATGTTAGGCTCATGATGATGCTATTGCCACTTACAGGAATACTCTATGCTACCATCATCAGAAGGTATTCTTGCACCATGATGAACCCTGATGAGGTCAAACAAAGATTTTTTTTCAAAACCTGGAGTCCCTCATCATCAGTGTGCCAAGAGAGGATAAACTTGTAATTCTGGGTGACTTAAATGTTAGAGCAGGCACAGACTATCACATATGTCAGGGAGTCTTTGGGAGGAATGGAGTTGGAAACAGCAATAGTCACTTATTACTGAAGACTTGTGCATCTCATGACCTTCTCATTATCAACACTGTCTTCCATTTTACCTAACATAATGGAACTTCTCAGATGTACCCTCATAGCAAACATTGGCATTAATAGACTATATCATAATAAGAAGAGACAGACAGGATGTGAGAGTGATGAAGGTGATGTGTGTGCAGAGTGCTGAACCAATCATAGACTTACCCTCTCTAAGGTAAACATTTGCATTCAACAAAAGCAGTGGGCCCAAAGCAATATGACTACCAGAAGACTTAATATCAGCAGATCAGAGCTTCCTTCCCCTAGCAGGAACAGTTTGTTGCTAACTTGGAGGGAAAGCCAAGTCAACACATAGTTGGCAAGAGTGAAGCAGAAGTGTGCAACTTTCAGAGATTTGGTATACAATACAACATTTACTCATATGGCTCAGAATACTCACAAACCAAGATTTTTGAGGAAAATGATGGGGACATTTGGAAGGTGCTAAATGAAAAATGAGAATTCCAGCAGCATAGTTTATCTGTAACAAGGGAACATTTAACTTCATCAAAAATAAAGTGAAGCTTAGAGGGCTTGGCTCAGTAAGAAGGCAGATGAAATTCGGTTTTATGCTGGTAGAAACAATACAAAGCACTGTTATGATGCCCTGAAGACTATTTATGGGCTAAAGACCTATGGTATATCTCAACTATTCAGTGCTGATGGAGGCACATTGATTAGGGTTAAGGACGTGATCCTGGAGAGATGGGCTGAAATCTTCCATGGCATTCTCAACAGATCATTGTCAACTAATACTGAAGCCACTGACCGCAGTTTGAAGTCAATTCCTCTCTAGCTGAATGCCCAACTGAAGAAGTTTTGAATGCAATTTAGCTCCCTTTGTGTGGCAAAGTGCCTGGTGCTGATTCTATTCTAGGTGAGATTATAAAATGGGGGCCCACTGCTTATACAAAGCTGATTGAAATCCTCTGGCTTATATGGCAAGAGGAGTTCAAGAACTTCAGGAGTTCAAGGATGTCTCCACTGTCCACATTTATAAAGGAAAAGGAAATAGTTGTCCTGTGACAATCACAGGGAAGTCTCTCTCCTAGTCATTGCTGGCAGGCGTCTTGCCAGAGTCCTCCTTAATTGGCTGATCCTTCACCTGGAAGATGGTCATCTGTCTGAGTGCCCATTGCCTTCAGAAAGGGCTGAGGAATGGTCAACATGGTGTTTGTTGCCAGACAAGTTCAAGAGAAATGCCAGAGAAGAACAGAGGTCTGCACACAACATTTATGGATATGATCAAGGCTTTTGATACTGTCAGTTGTGAGGGCTTGTGGAAGATTATGGCAAAATTTGGTTGCCTGGAGAAATTCATCAGCATTGTATGTCATTGCCATGACAACATGCTTGTATAGGTTCTGGACAATGTACTATGCTCTTCTGCTTTTCCAGTCATCAATGGAGTGAAGTAGGCCTGTGATTGATGCACACATTGCCAGAGCTAGATCAATGTTTGGGAGGCTCTGAAGGAAAGTGTGAAGCGAAGAGGCTGCCTACCAAACTGACGGTTCACAGAGCCATTGTGTTGACCTCATTGTTATATGCCTGTGAAATCTGGATAGTCTACCAGAGCCATGCCAAGAAACTGAATCACTTTCATGTGAATTGTCTTAGGAAGGTTCTGAAGATCACCTGGCAAGGGAGATACTAGACACTGAGGTCCTTTCTCAAACTAAATTGCCAAGCATTCAAACTCTGCTGTAGAGAGCACAGCTCTGATGGACTGACCATGTTGTTTGAATACTAATGCTTTGATCCTATGCTTTTTAGCTTTATGTTTTCAGCAATGTTGTGAGATGCCTTCAATAAGGTCAAACATGTCATCAAAATCAGCTACCACATCGAAGGTAAATTATTTAACTTGAAAAAGCTACAAGACAAGACTAAAGTGGAGGGAGAGTTCATGAGTGGCTTTTTCTTCTCAGCTGATCGTGCACTCAATGCAGCCAGCCTCGGAGGCTGAGACATAGTCGAGTATGGACTGATTGTCTGCCACTTGTGATAATTTTGGTTTGATGATTAACTCCAAGAAAACAGGTTTCTCCACCAGCCAGTACCATATCATCTACATGTGCAACCATTGATTATAGCAAATGGAGAAATTTTGAATGCTGTGGATAAATTCACTTACCCTGACAGTATACTTTCCAGGGATGTACACATAGATGATGATTAATGCACACGTTGCCAGAGCCAGATCAATGTTTGGGAGGCTCTGAAGGAAAGTGTGAAGAGAAGAGGCTGCCTACCAAACTGACGGTTCACAGAGCCATTGTGTTGACCTCATTGTTATATGCCTGTGAAATCTGGATAGTCTACCAGAGCTATGCCAAGAAACTGAATCACTTTCATGTGAATTGTCTTAGGAAGGTTCTGAAGATCACCTGGCAAGGGAGATACTAGACACTGAGGTCCTTTCTCAAACTAAATTGCTAAGCATTCAAACTCTGCTGTAGAGAGCACAGCTCTGATGGATTGACCATGCTGTTTGACTACTAAACATATGTTTGCCTAAAAGACTATTTTTTACTAAGAAATCACACAAGGCAAGCACTCACATGGAAGTCAGAAGTGATACAAAGACACTCTCAAGGTCTCTCTTTGGAACTGATGATGAGACATGGGAGATACTGGCACAGGAAGGCTTGGCATGACATGCCTGTATCAAAGAAGGTGCTGTGCTATATGAGCAAAGCAGAATTGCAGTACCTCAAAAGAAATGTGAGATGCACAAATTTAGAGACATCTCTATTCCAAATGTTCTTATGATCTATTTGTGCCTGACTTGTATTAAAGCATTCCAAGCTCATGTTGGTGTGTTCAGCCAGTCAGATGCACAGTACCTTGATCCTGACATGGTAATGTTATTTTGGTCCATTTGGTGCATGACAGACGATTACACACACATACACAGAGTATATATGTAATATATACATGTATATATATATGTGTATGTGTGCATGTATATATTTGTGTGAATATATATATGTGCACACATAGACATACATATACATGTACGTATATTGATAGTAACAATACAAGGCACTATTATGATTCCCTGAAGACTATTTATGGGCCAAAGACCTATGGTGTATCTCGACTACTCAGCACTAATGGAGCCACATTGTTTAGGGTTAAGGACATGATCCTGGAGAGATGGGCTGAAAACTTCATATATACATACACACACATATATACATATGTATATATACATGCACAGACACATGCACACATATGTAATTTTTGGGTTCCAGGCAAAATACCAATGGGGTTGGAAGAAATAGCCAGAAGAATATATAGAAGAATAATAGAAGAATAAAGAATAGAATAAAGAATAAAATAAAATAATAGAGGAATAAAGAATACAAGACTAAAAGATAATAGAAGAGTAGTTCAAGGGGAAGGATTTGGAGGCCAGGTTAGGAATTTTCCCGTGGTTCAGGCACAGGAGGAGAAGGGATCTGGAGTAGGGACTGGGTAGACTCTGACACGCAAAAACATTGGTAAGGTCAACCTATAGGATACCTTTAGATCATGGCTTCTTAACCTTTTTTGTGTCATGGATTCCTCTGGCAGGCTGGCACGCATCCCCTCTCAGACTGTTTTTATATATTTGAAAGAAACACTAAATTTCAGTTAGAAGTGACTGAAAATAAAGACCTAATTTTTTGCCATTCACATTCATGAACCTCTGTAATGTTAATGAAATCAGAAGATCTTCCATCCCCCTTTCTATTGGCACCTAGTAAAGGCTTAGCTCCTTACTTCCAGTTAACTCCTTGGGAGTAGTTAACACCTTAACAGGAAGGGGCTGAACAGGTAGGAGCTACACTGTATATATGGAAGAGAACCAGGAGGACCTTCAGATTTTCTCTCAGTC
>JAQQSW010012812.1:0-12451 GCA_028646575.1 Pseudocheirus occidentalis
CACTCTAATTCTAAAGGAATTATTCTCTTCAGTGAGCTTTTGAGATTCTTTTTCCATCTCGCAAATTTCTCCCCATTGGCTTTTCGGGCCTCTTTTGCTATTTGAGTTAGTCTGTTTTTTAAGGTGTTATTTTCTTCAGTCAGGTTGTTGACTCTTTTATCATGATTTTTTTTTGCATCATTCTCATTTCACTCCCCAATTTTTCTTCCATTTCTCTTATTTGGTTTTCAAAATCCTTCTTAAGCTCTTCTATGGCTTATAATCAGTCTCCATTTTTCTTGGAAACTTTTGGTGCAGAAGTTCTGACTGTGTTGTCTTCCTCCTGTTCCTTGCTTTGATCCTTTTTGTCCCCCCAAAATAATCTAAAATTGGATTGCTGAGCTTTCTTTGCTTCCTTTGCCTGCTCTTGTTGTCGGTCAGTTACTTGACTTTTGAGCTCAGTAGAACTCTGCTTTCAGAGGGGAGGGCTCATTCCCAAATTGCTGGGGTTTTCCCAGCTGTCAGAGCTATTAGGAGGCTGTCTCTACAGCCCCCACCAACTTTGGCTCACTGGTCACTCACCTCATGACCACCACCCAAGACCACAATCCCACTCTAGGCAGCTCAAGGTAAGAGCACTTAGCCTCTGAATAATCACTTGGCCCCTCTGCAATCTGCAGGCTGGGAGCTTCTGAAGCAGTCATGTGGTGGTGGCTGCAAGGCTGCCACTTCAGACTGCTTCTAGCTCTGGAGACAGGGGCTGGACTCTCTCCCCCAAATTTAGCTGAGTTCCACTGACCTTTTCCCTTTGTCCTTGGCTTTTATGTGTTGGTAATTCTGGAAACTGCCACAGCTTCTGGTGATCTGCTCTCCTGAAAGCTCCAACCACAGCTTCTCCTGCATGGCCTGGGTCTAAGACCGCATGGGACTGGGCTCTGCTCCCAGCATGCTGTGATGAACTCTTTCTATCCATATTCTGGTCTGCCTTTGGTGGGAGCCTTGTTTCTCTGCCATTTTATGAGTTCTGGAGCTCTAAAATTTGTTGAGTCATATTTTCTTGGTATTTGAGGTGGTTATAGGGGGAGCTGTGGAATTTTCTTGCTTCTATGCTGCCATCTTGACTCTGGTCCCCAAAGAAGTCTTCATTGAATAGTGAGTCCTTACCATAACAGTTTTTGTCCTTGATATTGTAGAACATTTTGTTGCTCTGTCCAAATGTCTCGGGATATTGTGTACCTTATCTGTTCTACTAATCAATTCATCCTGTTTTTAACCAGTAAAAATTTTTTTCTGATGATTACCCCATTTGAAATATATTTTAACTGCTATTGCTAAACTCCTTCCTTTCTTTAAAAAAAAGGTCTCTTAAGATTCTTGACATATTCCTCCGGAATTTTTTTTTATAATTTTGGTTGATACTATAATCTGTCAATATTTTTGCATTAAGTCTGTAATTATTCCATGTGTCATTGTCCTTTTTATTAATATGCACAATCAGGAACAATTTAGCCTTTTCTTGTATTTGTTTTCCTTTTGTAAATTGTATAATGTAGTTGTAAACATGTAATTGCTGAGTGTATTTTAGTAAATGGAATCTGAGATATTTTATAATTCTGCATTAACTGTAAAGCAATTTCTTTTTTCTATTTTCTGCTAGATTTGGTTTGTAATATACAATGAGGTTGATAATATTTGTTATCTTATTGTATAACATGCTAGTAGTATATCATGCTCCTTTAAAGAAATTGTTAATAATTTTATTAATTTTAGTTAAATAGCATTCTTGAAGTAAATAATCAGATCATCTTCAAAAAAACAATAATTTTGCTTCATCTTTATCTAAGTTTATTCTATCACATTTCCACTTTATTCTATCATGGAGGTTACTTATTCTAGAAATTTATCAAATAAGAGTGGTGACAATAGATACCTGATTTTACAGGAAAGGTTTTTAGTTTTTCCCATCACAGAAAAGAGTGCTTATAGTTTCTTCTGTTATTTTTAAAAAGTTAAAATGGTGTTGCGTTTTTGTGTTTTTTCACTTCTAATGATAAACTAATGTGAATTTTATTAAATTGTGATTAATACATCCTATTATATTTATAGCTTTCCTAATGTTGACTCCATTTTGAATTTCTCATACAAACTCAACCTGATCATTAATGTGTTATGGGAACATGTTTGTTAATATTTTAGTTAATTTTTTTCATCTATTTCTCAACTAGAGATAGTCTTTATGATTTTCTTTCTACAATGTATCTCTCCCTTATTTAGTCATTAAGACTGATTTGTCTCACCTCCTCCCCAATATGTCAGAGAACCTCATGTCCTTCACTGAGGAGAAAATTGATGCCATTTAATGCAAATTCTCTCTTCTTGTCTTCTCTTCACATTTAAATCCTTTGACAACATTGCTTACTTTCTCCTCTTTTTCCCCTCTCTGACAATGAGACAGTCCTTCTTGCCAAGACCATCTCCTCTACATGTGTTCTTTAAGACCATCTCCTCTACATGTGTTCTTTATAACCATCCTTTCCTGTCTTTTGTGGGACATTGTAATCTCACTCATCCTTCCTCTAACCTTTAACATCTTTTTATTTACTGGCTCTTTTTCTACTGCTTTCAGTACACTGAAGCATCCCCTAACTTTTGAAAAAAGAATCCTCACTTGACCCTCATATCATTTTAGCCTTTTTCTCATATTGCTCCTACCTTTCTCAGTAAATTCCTAGAAAAAAAATAGTGGTTTAGGTTCATTGACAACAGTTCTCTCATTTCTCAAATTTGAAAAGTAAGGTTTTAAAAAATCACTGAAAATGCATTTTAAAGTTAAAGTGGAATAATCTCTTAATTATCAAATCTGATGGTCTTTTATCAACCCACATCTTCTCAATAGAATTGAAGCATCTGATACTGTTGATCTCTGTCCTCCTAAGTATTCTTTCCTTTCTGACTTAACTTCCCTTTAAACTCATACTTCATTTTTAAAAATCACTTCATTTTTTTCAGTCACTGTTGTAGGAAAGCAATGTTGTCATTGTCCTCTGAGGCACAATTTATAGTTGTTGTAGAATTATTGTCTTTTCCCCCCTTTTTTTTCTTTTGTCATAGGTTTCTCTTAACATGTATTATATCTAAATTGTTTCTTGTCTTCTCTTATATTTTTAGTCTTGATTATTATATTTGGGTTTTATATATAGTCTGGTAATCTTGGAAGCACAGGAAAAGTCTTAGTCACCCCACTCCTTTCTGTATTCTGTACATGTTATGTTACTACATAACATTTGGCTGTTGATCTAGATGGGCTCATTGATATTAGGACCAAATCCCTTTCACAGTGTCCTGATGGCACCTTGTGGTTTCAGGCCTTGGATAACTCTCTTAGTCCATTTTATTTGATACTTGACTGATTATGGATTCAATAATCTTTTGTATCCTTTACAGTAGATAATACTCAATATATTGGCCTCAAACTTCCTACATAATAACTCCCAGAGATGCTGTTTAGGAGTTGGGTTAGCACTGTCTCCTTCAGTGGTTCCCTGTTCTGAAAGGCTTATACAGCTGAACTCTGTCTTACTGTGCCATGACCTATTGGGGATAGGTCTGTTTTCCACTTCAGTTTGAAAGGCTAGGGTTGGGATACACACACACACACACACACACACACACACACACACACACACACACGGAAACAGAATTTATGGTTTGAACAGCAGAAATAATTGGCAGAACAGAACAATTTGGAATCATGATGGAAAATCTCATCAAAGATACAAAAGAGGGAGCAACTTTTTAAAGAATGCAAGGAAGTGGAAGATAATCTGGAAGACAAAAAGATAGGAATGACATTAAAGGAATGTTTTTTTTTCTCTATATAAACAAAACATATTGATCTTGAAGGAAGAAGGCAGGGATAATTTAAGTATTATAGATTTCCCAAGAGAATATGCCAAGTTCAAATATAATCTGAAAAAAAAATAATATGAGAAAACCGCCCAGGATTTCTGAACACAGAAAACCAAGTGTCAATTGAAAGAGGAAAATCACAGATTGCCTCCAGAGAGAGAGAAAACAAACAAACAAACAAAAACAAAAACAAAACCTAGTCACAAATCCTAAGACAGGCAGTGGTCCCAGGTCTCATTACCATATAGCAAAATGTTTACATTGAAAAGAAAGGTCTTTGTTAAAGGAACTGTGAGGTGAAGAAAAGTATTTCACAATTTCCTACGGGCAACTTAGTAACATCCCGGACAGAGTGCTGGGCCTGGAATACTCATCTTTTTAAAACTCAAATCTGACCTCAGACATTTACTAGCTGTGTGACCCTGGGCAAGACAATTAACCCAGTATGCCTCAGTTTCTTCATCTGTAAAATGAGCTAGAGAAGGAAATGACAAAGCATGCCAGTATCTCTGCCAAGAGAACCCTACATGGGTTCCTGAAGAATTAGATACAGCTGAAAACAACTGAACAACAGCAACAGGCAAGGATAGTTTGAAAAATTCTGAGAGAAAAGAAAGTCCAAGGACGTAGTCACTTTTTATAATCCTATACCTAAGTCTTTAAGAGTGGCTAGACGACTTGGTGGATAGAATATAGACCTGGAGTCAGGAGGACTCATCTTCCTGAATTCAAATCTACCTCAGACACTTACTAGCTGTGTGACCCCGGGCAAGTCACTTATCCCTGGGCAAGTTACTTAATGCTGTTTGCCTCAGTTTTCTCTGTCAAAATATTTGGAGAAGGAAATGGCAAACCATTCTATTATGTCTCCTAAGAAAACCCCAAATGAGGTCACAAAGAGTCAGATCTGACTGAACAACAATTTCCTAAATGCAATACAGCCCGCTCTCCTCTTCTTTACCCCTTTGGATCCAAGTTTAGCATTATTTCTATATTGTCTTCCTAGTTATCCATACTTCTGGACAAATTCTATAGGTATTTCTGTTGCATTTCATTTTATGTTGAATTCTGGGCATTAAACACCACTTGATCATTACTATGTGATCCGATAGGCCAAAATCTTTGAGTAATTGCAGATCACTTCCTGGAGAATCTGCAATGTCTTTGGCCTTGATGCAATCAATACAACAACCAGGACAACCTGCTCTCCACAAGGAATCTCTCCATGACTTGCACTCCATGCAGGTTCTCTTCCATCATAGTGGTGAATATTTGGTGAATACACATCTCCTGGCTTTTAATTTTGTCTGATATTTATTTTAAGAAGGTCACTGAAGAGTATATTTTATGGTGTTACATCTTCCAAGTAATCTTGAATGATCTAGATATATCAGTGAAAGACCCCTTGTAAAAGAACATATGAAGTGACTTTTTGTTCTGCCAAATCAAATGTTTTTTTTTTGTAAACAAGAAGCTGTAAAAGATTTTATATTTACCGCATCTTTTGGATGTAAAGATGTTTTACAATTGAATGCCATTTGCAAAATTCTTCATGATCCCTACAAATATTCTCATTTAGGATCCCCTCTATCAGTACATACATAACCCTCATAACTATTTTGCATGCATGGGAGAGTAGAATAAATGCTGGTAGTGGTTGATGTTTTCTAGGCTACCATTTGTTGGAATCAATAAGGTTTGAGATTATTTCCATGCCTTTGATATTCTCTTCCTTTAGATAATTGGTCCCTCAATGCCCTCATAATTCTGTTGCCTCCAGCTCAGATCTCCTATATGAGTATTTGATTCAATTCAGTTGCTTTTCTTATCTTTTTCTGTTAGTGCCAATTTACTTCCTCTATAATCATCTCAGGGACATGTTAGATTCCAAATGTGGTGGTTACACTATCCTTGAAGGATAAAACAGTTTGTTGTAATAATTTTTTGCAAATCTTTTCTATTTTTCTTCTTGTTGTAGTCTTTTCCCCATTTTTATTACAGAATACCTTTGGGGGGTGGCTCTGCATGGTTGGATGTCTTGCCACGCTTTCTTTAGACAGGTTTAATACTTCACTGATTCTCTCTGCTCTCTGAAATCATTCTGATTATAATCATCTACAAACCCTCTTGGTGAGATTTTAACAGATGAGTTTCTACTGATATCTAGTATCACCTTTGGCCACTATTTCTCTCTAGTAAGAAAGTCAAATGTGTGCTGATGAAGTCACTTTTTGACCTCTTCTGTATTTTTTATAGTTAAAATTAATTTATGTAAGTTTACTTTCTGGACAAAGTTATTATATTGTATGGTATAATTTCTCTTGCCTATTTCTCATTTTCAAAAATGATATCTTGTTTAAATAATTCAGGGTTAAATCTTCTTAATTTCATTTTGCTCCCTTTCATCATTACTATACTTTATTTTGTTTATATATGTTCTCTTATAACAAATTTTATCTCTGATGAATTGATAATTTGTGCATAGACGACTGACTGAAGAATGTCAAAAAAGATGAATCTTTTTTGTGAAAATGTAGTCAGTATATATTTACACACACATGCACACACACACACACTTACACACATGCAATACATATGTGTGCATATATACATATACAAAGTACATGTATACACACATACACATATACATATACACATACACATGCATACATATATATATATAAATTTATATATTTATGTAAATTTATATATATTTATACATATACTGTTTGGTGTTCACCATACCCAGCACCTACATAGTTCTGTTTGTTGTTGTAATTGTTGATTTGTTGTACTCATGATATAGAGCCATCAGATTTCTATATAATCTATAATTCTTTGACTTCTCACATTGTTTTTCCTGAGTCATACTTTGCCTTCCATCTCTCCCTAATGGCACCTTCTTTCATCTATTTATTGAAGTCACCAAGTGTTAGAAGATATTAATTTGATTTGGAGGATTTATCAAATTCTTCACAGAATTTCTCTCCTATTTCTCATGTGAGATCTCCTCTTGCTGGATAATTGTCACAGTGATATTTTAACAAATACTTGACATTGACATTGGTACTTCCATACATGGTGATCATATGTTCCAAGAAACAATATTTGTTGTGCTTTTAAGGAAACATGATAAAATACAAGTATGGTTCTTGGAAACGATCATGTCTCTTTTCTGAAGATCTGCCTACCTTATTGAAGAGAGGTGCATTACTAGTAGACTAAGTTTCTTATGATGAAACTTTTTGGCCATAGTATTCCATTAAACAAGAGAGAAATACCATAGGAATAAAATGCAAGAAAAATATATTTTTTTGTCCTAGTGAAGAAGCCACTGGATAATTGACACTTAAGATGTATTTTATTTCATTCATTTACAAATTTTTGGAATGTTCTGGAGGAAAAAAAGATGAGGGGCTTGTCTCCTTTAAGAAATAATTTCAGTCATCAGAAATTGAGAAAATAACTCAGAAATTAAATAATCGTCACAAATGATTCTATGCAGAAAGCTTTCACGCTTGCATGGAGCCTCAAAGGGATTTGGAAAGGGGATTGAATGACTGTAACCATGATGTTACTAAGTTTGATAAAGTAAATAATTCTTCATGGGAAAAAAGAGTGTCATGGGCAATGTTCCATCTATTTTTTAAAATATATACTTATGAACAGGCGACATGCTACATGAGCAGAGTAGTTTTTTTATTGAAATAAATTTTCCACTAGCTAATTCATTCATAGAACTGTAGAAGACTGTATAGGAACATTACATTTTATCTCTCCAAACTTATTTTTTTCTCTAATTGAATAAAACCATGGACTTAAAAGAAGAACATTTTCTCAAGGTCATTTATTGAGATCCTGTCATCATCCTATCAACAAAACCCCCATCCTCTTGATTTTTACCCCATTCATCTTCCAACTAGATCACACATTAAACTAATAATTATTGGGCCCAAATAATTGCCAGAAGATAGCTAGATGGCACAAAGGATAGTGCATTGGGCCTGGAGTCAGGAAGTCATGACTTCAAATGTGCCTTCAGATACTTACTATCTGTTTGACCCTGGGCAAATCACTTAACCTGTATTCCTCTCAGTTTTTTCAACTGTAGGATGGATATGATAATAGTGCCAACCTCCCAAGGTTGCTTAGAGGATCAGATAAGATAATATCTGTAAAATGCTTTATACAGTCCCTGGCACATAATGAGTGCTTAATAAAATGTTTATTTATTTTCTTTCCTTCCCACATACTCTGAGCAATATTTTTTTAGTGTGGAGTAGGATTAAAAGACTCAAAAAGAATGTTCCCTTCCTTGAAGGAATTTATAATTTCCTGGAAGATAATCTGATGCATATTTAATGTAATGAATAAATCAGTATTGTGATGTATGGTAATTAAGCATAAATAGGAAGAAGTTGATATAAATGACTATAATTAGTATTGTTTTTGTAGCCAAATCAAAAGTATCCTAACTTCCTCTTTTCTTCCTGCTTTCACCTACCTTGGTGGGGAAGCTATTGGACTCAATGGTTACTTAAGTCCTTCCTGATCTCACATTTTTTTTCTACGAAAGAAGGATCTTTATCTTTTGAACTCTGGTACTGGGATGTAACTCCACGCACAAGCAGATTCCCACAATAATGCTACTGTGAACAGCTTTTAAGGTTCGGATTACACAGTATAGTGAACACTCCATTTATTCCATTACAAATCAAAGCAAACATTCACAAAAAAATCACATTATAATGTTCATAACAGCTTAACATTAGAGTGGCCACACAGTTTTCACTACAGTGGCCACAATACTTAGAACAAAGAAAAAAAATAATCATCTGGTTTCCCTAAAGTGGAAACCCTCCTTACTTAATCATTCCGTCAATTCACAATACAATAATCAATACTTAATCATTCAATCAATTCATAATATAATAATAAATCTTCCACTCACAGGGGCAATCATAGATCAACTCAATCATTCACTTATCTAGCAATCACTCACTAAATACAATCATTAGAAAACCACACAAACTCTCCACCCTTCAGTGTCCACCAAACCTCAATTTCATCCAAAGGGAGGCCTTTTCTTCATCTTGACTTTGGGTGGTCTCTCTGATTTCCTGGATCCCCTTCCATGGTCCCAGGTCCTTCCTGAATCCAGCAAACAGTCACCTGGATTCAGAGGCAGACGCTACCTCCTGGTTCTTGTCTAGTCCTCAGAGGTAGACAGCTTCCAGGTCCTTGTCCAGTACACACTGAAATTCACAGGGTCCAGCACATCTCAGACCCTTCACCACTTCTGTTGCCTAGAACTCAAGGATCCACCAAGCCACAAATCAACAAAGGCCTATCCTGGTCTTGCTTCACCAGTCCTCCAGCAGTTCAGCTGGCCCTAGGACCCAGGAGAAACCTTAGCCTTCCAGGAGGCCTTCGAAGCATCCGTCTCAGCCTTCCAAGTACCATTCACCTGATTTTGGTCTCCTAGAAAACTCCAACTCAGTTCCCAGTCCAGCAGGCCCAGCTTCTAGATGCTGGGAAAATCCTGCTTCCTCCACCAGAAGCCACCAGGAGGAAGATTCCCAATTCTGTCTCTCTGTCTCTAGAACTCTTCTTATATACACACGCTCCCCCTCCTGTCTCAGCCAACCCCTTCCTGTGGCAACAGGAGACAGAGCTCACAGATTCTGTACTTAACCTTAAGTTACTAAGGCCTAAGTGTCTGCTAAATTGATTACTGTTACATGGGAATATTTTAGCAGAAACAATGGTGATGGAGAAGTTTTATGTTATGATTCCACATATTGGTGGTCAGGGGAAAGAGGAGGAGCTTTGGATGTATTCAATATGTGCCTATGGGAAGTAATTATAGAAAGGTCCAGAACAGAGGAAGAGATAATAATCCTAGCTGGAATAATTGGAGGAAACAAGTTAGACTGTAGATCTCAAACCAGAATCCTCCTATGGGGAATAAGCTGCACATCTCTCAGACAGCTTAAGTTTTACTTTGTATAACAGTTGGGCTACATGTCTTCTTTCTCTTGATAGATGAAAAGTGCCTGGTATACCACTATATATACTGCAAGAACTTTGTACATAATAAATCCTTGGCAAGAATATATACAGTATCTGGAGGTGCAAATGAATAAAAATTCATGATGAAGGGGACTCTCACATTTAAAATATAGAAGATGGTTAAATCTCAGTTTTAAGTTTCAATTGAAGAAAAACATATTCAAGTAAACAATGAAGTACTAGAAGGCATTAGAAAGAATTCTGCATTTAAAATGACAAAGACCTTAATTTTTATACTGCCTCTGATACTATCTATGTGATAGGAGGCAGTCAAGAGATCATATGGTACATATATGCTTAATTTGGTTTCAGAAAACCTGGATAGGGGCGGCTAGGTGGCGCAGTGAATAGAGCACTGGCCCTGGAGTCAGGAGTACCTGAGTTCAAATCTGGTCTCAGACACTTCACACACACACACACACATACACACACACACACACACACATACACAAACTAGCCGTGTGACCTTGGGCAAGTCACTTAACCCCAACTGCCCTAAAAAAAAAAAAAGAAAACCTGGATTAAATTCTGGTTATGTCTTTTGCTACCTCCATGACTTTTGCCATGTGATTTAATGTCTGCAGTTCTTAATCCTTTCACATCAGAATGAAGATGTCTTTCCAGGTTTAAGTCTAATATCCCATGAGCATCTCTGAGACACATTTGTAAAAATTATAGATTTGTAAAGCATAGATAAAAATAATTGTGATACCAATTGCCATGTTGATACAAAGAAAATACTTTGAAAAGTTACCTGAATAACTGTATAAATGTTTGTTATTGATAATTTTTGCTGTTAAAAAAGTACCAGTGATGACTAGATTGCTTCTATTTGCAATGGGGATCAGTATTGTTGTGTTAATTAAGACACATGAGAAGGATAGCTTTGATACGTCCCCAGAAAATGTAAAAGGGTGTATATAGTTTGGGAGCCAAAATAGCAATGTAAAGGGAGCATCTTTTGCCTAACATTGAACTCTAAACAACCTTTAAAAAGCATATCAAATTGAAGTCTAAGTGGAATAGCCAACACCAGGTTAGAATGGATTATTTTTCAAGTCCAGGGGAGTTTAGAAGGACAGAAAGAGAAACCTGCAGCACCAGTGTAAGGTTTAGCCAAAAATTGCCATAAAAAGGATGTTGCCCAGCTTTGGGCCTTGGATGTAGCTGTAACCACAGCAGAAGCAGCAAGAGCAGGAGCAGCAGCAGCAGCGATGGTGTCAAGAGTATTCACCACCTAGAGATGGTAAAGGGATTGAATGCCAGATAAGAAAGTGATTATAGGGAACCTTTGTGGTAGCACTTGGTGCGACCTGGGCACAATTTGGGAACTTCATTGCCCCCGACCAAGTTTCAGAGCGGAAAGGAACATTTTCAGTTTCAAGGAAGCAAGGACCTTATCTGGAAAAGGAATAGAGCACAGATCAGGAAAGCAATGTCCCTACCTTTTCCTGGATCACAGTTCTTGGAAGCAATAAAAACGTGCATGTCCCCAGAAGTAGTTCTGAAACAATAGGACATAAAAGCCTGAAGACAGGCACTGTAAACAACTTTCCCTCAGCAGAGGCAAGTAGAGCTCAACACTAACATGAAGTCCAAAGACAAGAAATAGGCTTGAAAAATGAGCAAAAAAATAAAACCTGACCATAAAAAGTTACTGTAATGATAGGGAAGCTCAAGATATAAATTCAGAAGAAGAAAATTACTTGAAACCATCTATAAGAAGATAATAAAAATGCAGACTGGGGGGCAGAGCCAAGATGGCGGCGTAGAAGCAGCAAGGTCCCGCAGCTCCCACACCGCCACCCTAAACACCCAGAAAATACGAGCCCAGACAAAGTCTAGGAAAGTCTAGGACTCTCAGACTCACAGAAACACAGAGAACACAGCTCTCGCTGAAGACAGCTCGGCAGCAGGGGCTCAGCGCGGCCTCCGGGAGCGAAGGCTGGAACAGCCGGAAGCTGAGACCGCGGCCAGGCCTGGGACGGTAGGAAGGAGCTGAGCCGAGCCCCGCAGCCAGCCTGCAGCGGTTCTACAGCCTCCAGCACCCCCACATCTGCCAAGGCATGAGGAGCAGGACGGGAGAGACGCAGCTCGAACTGAGAACGGCCAGCCCAAAACCGTAGCAGCAGCAGCCAAGCAAGGCCCCAGGGCGGCCACAAGGAGCAGAGGAGCCTCCCAAGCCGCAGCCTGAGTCTACTTCAAAGAAAATCTAAAGCACCGGCCTGAGGTTAGTGAAAGCTGAAACTTTGAAACTTAATTGGGGCGGGGTAAAGCTGTTCAGGCATTCTACCCTCGGGGCAAGGAAGCAGTGGGGGAGGGGAACTACTGGTACTAGCAGCAGTGGCCCCCACCAGGCTACTTCAGAGCCCCTGGCCTGCGGACTCCGCAGGGGGGCTGAATCGATTCCTCGAGGCTAAGTGCTCTTGTGTTGAGTGGCCTGGATTCAGATCGTGGTCTTGGGTGGGGGTCCTGGGGTGCACTTTCAGCA
>JAQQSW010012813.1:0-12451 GCA_028646575.1 Pseudocheirus occidentalis
GTCAGCACCCTGAACTTCAGAGAATACAAACACAAGTTACAAGCACAAGTTACAAGCAGTCAAAGAAATAGATCTGCAGACAGGCTTCCAACCATCTGACCATCACATCCATTACCTATTCAAGTTACCAGAGAGGGAAGCATCAACATCTGGGTTTTTCAAAGCCAGGGGGCTCAATGGCTTCTCAGAATCTCGTCTGGCCAGATCACACAACTCTTCTCAAAATGAGCCCCAAAGCAAAGCATCACATCAGGGCGTACATATATCCTTCTTCTGAGTCAGAGAATGTCACAGCACTCTTGACCCACTGCCCAATTACAAAGTAACAAGTCAGGGGCATTCCCGAGAAACAAGCCTCCCGCCACAGGCTCCATGTGACCACATTCAGCCTATTAGGGGGCAGAATATACTTTCAAATCAGGAATGATACTCAGAGCCACTTAAGCCTATCAAAGGGATTAGGGGAAGGGAAGATCTTCAGATTCCCATTACAGAGGTGTTGGGAATATTTATGTGGATAAGAAAGATAGAAAAATGACTATAATATGAGGGGTAATATTATGACTGGCATAAAAGAGGTAAAAAATGAATTGCTTTGGCAAAGAAGAGGTAAAGTGTTCAGAAAAGCAAGAGATCCTACTCATCTCAAAGAGAATCAGAATTGGTTTAATGTAGGAGATGGCATTTGAGATGGTCCTTGAAGAAATGGGTAAAATGTTGACAAGCAAGAGGGAGAATGAATATAGTTGGCTTTCCAGGTGGGAGTGGGAGTGTGGGTAAAAGCATGAGCAAAAGCTTGGAGGAATAATGGCATGGGCAGTGTGTTCAAGGTGCAGGGAGTCTGGCTAAATGGCAGGTACTTGTACTATATTGTATGGGTACATTCAATGCTAGGCTGAGGAATTTGGAAGGAGCAGGGATTCTTCCTAAGTTGAATGAGATATAAACCAAGTTCAGGCTCAGTTCAACTTAATCATACTGGAGTTTTTAATAGTCCCTTTCCTATATAAACTTGCCTTTTGACTTTCAGTAGATAATAGGTCTAGAAATGAAAGGCATCTCAGAGTTCATCCCTCATTTTACAGATGAGAAAATTGAGGTGTATGTAAATTAAATGACTCTCCCAAGGTCATACATGTAATAAGCATCAGAAGGCACATTTGAACACTTGTCTTCTAATTTCAGTCAGAGCTATTTCACTTGCACCACCCTACATCTTTCTCCTTTTCCTCCTCCTCGCTTTCCTATTTTTCTTCTTCTCTCTCCTCTTTTATTGCTTTCACTTCCTCTCTCTATGCCTCCCTTCTTTCTGTCTAGCACTGTCATTTCATTTGTTTAAAAAAAGTCTCTTTTGAAAACTCTTTGCTTTACCTTTGCCAGGAATTCTAGTAGAACTTGTGTCTAATCTGAGTTTCTCTTTTAGATTTTGCTTATGGATGTTTTGACATCATTCTCTTCTTCCAGATTTGTTTCTTGAGCATCCCTGTCACTATAGTAGCTTTTCAATGATAGATTTCTATTTTTTATCATTCCTTCAGCCTATCTCCTTTTGTTATTAGGTATAGGTACTACACACTTCTGAAAGGAATATGTAGTCTGGTTTTGCTGCTGCTTTCTTGGGATGTCGAGTGTTGTGTTATTCCAGGATCTCAGACTATGAACCAATAAGCTTTCAGTGCTCTCAACAAAGATCTGATACAGGGCAAAGTCTGACTGCTACCCTGTTGGTCTCAGCTCTGCAAGTTCCTGACCTGGGTTTGGGTCTGAGCTACATGCCTGTGGTCTTGGCCCATTTGTAGTTTCAGCAGATTGCTGCTGGACTCAGACACTATCAGCCAGCTAGAAAGCTGTTAGTTCAGAGTAAAAGAACTGCAGGTTCCTGTTTGGTCAGAGACTCCTGCCCTGGTTCTTCCACTAAAGGCTCAACACAGGCTGAAGACTGGAACTGAGACCCTGTTCCACTCCTGGGTCTGGAGCCACACAGTGACTATTTGCTTTGCAGTTTCCCTCTTCATTCATCCCTGGATCTATAACACAGAACTAAGTAGTGAGTGACAGAGATGTCATCTGGCAACTATTCCCATACCCAAAACAAGTTTAGACCCCTCTGTGCTAGAGTCTGGGAACTCTACTTTTCCTGAAACATTTACCTCTATACTCCTTATCTGGGAATACTCCCATGCTCCTGAAATCACAGAATTCAATTCTCCATCCATTCCATAGAGGGTGAAGAAGAAAACTGTTCTGCCACATTTTCAACAGCAATTCAAGAAACATTTATTAAGCACTAAAAATGTGCAGCCCAGTATAGTTGGCACAAGAGATACAAATATTAATAGAAATTTATGTAACTAACTCAACATTACCAAGCTATTAGGTGGTGGGGTCAGAAGTAGTACACAGACAAGTCTTTGTTCAATGATTTTCCCCTACAAAGATAAGGAAGGTGTAGAGTCTACACCACAAGGAACTTAAAATCAAAGTGTGAGTTGGAGTGATCCAGGGCATATATGCAAGTAGGTGTTATATCAAGCTGGACATGGTGAGCATATAATAAAAAGGTAGAGTTCCAGACAAGGTCCAAAGTGGCAAATACACACACACACACACACACACACACATTGTAATGGTAATGGGAATTTGAAGATCTTCCCTGCCCCTTAATAAGCCTAAAGGAATTTAAAGACTTCACTTGCTCTGACAATATACTCTGTCCCCAAAAGACTGAATGTAGTCACATGGAGCCTGTGGTGGGAGGAGTTTGCTGAAGGGTGGAGCAGAGACATCAGGAAGCTGGGGGTCAGCACCAACTAGATGGTGGTAGGAGAGACGTTGGCAGGCATGCCGACAGTTAGGCTTGGTTTGTGGGAAGGGTGAAGGATGCTGTGAGTCTGTACTGTTATGGCTTATTAACTTCTTTGCTACTATGATGGAACTGGTTTACTGGTTTAGGGATTCAGTTTTCTGGTGTCTGGATAAATGTTTTTGCTTTTGTCTTCTATATGAAGAGTCTGTTACCATGCAGGTATATACATGTGTGTATGTTACATATATTACTTGTTTTATATATATACATATATGCACATATATCTAACTTGTAATATCTTATAAACATTGAATTTCAGAGCTGAACGGGATTTTAGAATGATCTAGTCTAACCCTATATAATCCAGATAAAGAAACTGAAGCCCAGAAAACTTTGTATAATAAAAATATCATCATGAAAGAAATGGCATTTGAGTTACTTCTTGAAGACAAGAATCACATATAACTCCTGGGATATTCAGTGCATTTTTAGGCAGAGTGGGAGCTGGCAGGGGTGGACATTGTATTCCTTCTCACATCACGATCAATCTAGCTAAAGGGTATATGTATGACTCTACAGTACCAAAGAGGAAGCGACCTGAACTGGCCTGGTGAACCACTCACTATTTTTTCAGTGCTTTAATTTATTACCTTTTCTGTGCTCCTCTTTAAGTAATGAGTTGAAGGTAGGAAACATAGCTACAAGCTTCTAACATTCATCTATTTCACACAACCATAGTGTTAAGAGCAAGAAGGGACATTGTTGTTGTTTAGTCATTTTCAGTCATATTCAACTATTTGTGATCCCATTTAGGGTTTTCTTGGCAAAGATACTGGAGTGGTTTTCATTTTCTTCTCCATCTCATTTTATGGATGAGGAAACAGAGTCAAACAGGGTTAAGTGACTTGCCCAGGGTCACACAGCAAGTAAATATCTGAGACTGAATTTGAACTTGTGAAAATGAGTCTTCCTTACTTCCTATTCACTATGCCACTTACAAGCAGCAAAACATTACGCTAAAAAACTGACAATGTTTTAGGACTTATACATAAACTTTAAAATAAAAAAAATCAGGTTATTTAGCTATCTTTAAACTAGTGCATTACCCTTAAATCCAGTGTGTTATTAGTTCAAAGTTAAGTGAGCATGGCATATGCTATGTAGTGCATTTATTGCTAAATTAATAGCCTCAGAACTACACAATGACCAGTCCCTGAAATTCCTCCTGCACTTTATAAGCTCAAGCTCTGCACCCTGAAATATGTATATACCGACAGAAGTATTAAAATGAATAGATTGTGCTGGGCAAATTTCTTTCTGCCAGTGATAAGCAATCTTACCTATTAAGTGTCTCCAAGTGCAGTCTGCTCTTTACATTCCCTGCATGGTCACTAACAGAAAGTGGGATGATTGATTGAATGCATATACTTTGTATACAGCTAATGAACTGGAGATAGCAACAGCAAAGGAAGACAGATATAGCTCAGATACTTCTAGTGAGATTCCAGGCCATAGAGAGGAGGAAAGAGAGCCAAGGAATAAAGTAACGGGAAAGATAAATCAGACCGATAGGTACTATAAACATACACCTTCAGGCATTCTGGGAGATTTTAGGGAGATCTGGGAGAAATTAATCAACCAACAAATATTTATTAGGCACCTACTCTGTACTACACTCTATAGAGAACAAGACAATGAATAGAGTAACAACTACTTGTAAGGAGCTTTTGTTCTAAATAAAGAAATGCTTCAATATCTTTTATTCTCAGCAACAGGGTGACTTGGATAGTATGGCCATGTTGTTCAGTCATTTCAGTCACATCTGACTCTTGGTGACCCCTCTTGGAGTTTTCTTGGTGAAGATACTTGAGTAGTTTGCCATTTCCTTCTCCAGCTCATTTTACAGATGAGGAAACTGAGGCAAACAGAGTTGAGGGACTTGCCCAGGAACATACAGCCAGTATCTGAGGTCAGATTTGATCTCAGGAACATGAGTTTGCCTGATTCCAGGCCTGGCACTGTGCCCCCTAACTGCCCCAGTATGGCTATAGTTTATGGGTTTGTTTTAAACAGCCTGCTTAATTTTTAAAATCTATAAAATTTTGAAATTAGAGACCCCTTACTCAGCATACAGAGAGGTTGGGACAAATTATTTGCCCAAACTTACCCAACTACTTGGTAACCAAGTAGAACAAGAATCCAAGATTTCTGATTCCACATGGAAGATTATTTTTTTTTCTGTATGCGACTTCTTCATTTAATTGCAGATTTCTAAGAAGTCTTAGGGAGAAAACAGTCTTTATTCATCCTCTGATAGGGAGAAAAAATAGCTGCCTCATTTCCCTGGGATAACTCAATTGGCAACATACTCGGGCCATCTTCTTTACCTTTTGGCTGCTCTGTTTACCAGAGCAAGAATTGTTGGTCTGTTTTCAACACAACATGTCTTATTTATCATACAGGCTTTCTTGGAATTAAAAACTCTTGTTACATATTTTGAATCATCTCTTATGTTCTGCTATACAAATGGCATGCTTTTTTCTTTCTTTGTATTTTAAGCTTCAGTATTTAAGTTTTTGATATGTTTTTGTTTCTTTACTCTGTATTTTTGTTCTGGTTCTTGAGTCGAAAATAAAATTTAAAAAAAAAAGAATCGTTGGTCTGTAGGACCAGAGTTTCATGCCCAAGTGTAGACTCTCTTTCTTTCCCTTCTCTTACTCTCCTCACCTGAGTTGAGGTCACTTATCAGGGCAAGTGGAGACAAGGCTTAACTCAGCATTTGGTCCCAAGTCTTTAAAGTTTACCCTGCCTTTCAGTTTCTCTTTAGAGTTCATAAAGCTCTTTCTCCTTTCCTCCTCCTGGGTTCTCATTCAGGGCCTACAACTTTGCTCTTCATTAAGTGCAAGAAAAGCTTGCATTACAAAATGGGCCTTTCTTCCCCACCATGCCCACCTTTGTGAGGAAACTGGGATCTCTGGAAGTTAAGCAGTCTTTCTTTCCTTTTGGTTCCTGCCTCAGGGCACGCACAGAACTGGTGGAAAAGTGACTTTATTTTTTCTTTCTGACCAAGGATAGTAACAATCCTTCCTCTTACACAAAGACCCCTTCAAACACTTGTCTGTCCCATCTGGTCTGAGTTTTACATGTGGTGTTAGCCTCCATTTTTGCCAGACCCCACAGAAGTGCAGCAAATCAGGGGCCCCCTGAACTGGTATGTGAGCTATCAGTATTTTTATCCTCTGTAGTGAACTGTTAGAGTCAACAATTTGGGAACCAGAGAAAAAAGAAGGAAGTCTATGAGGTTTTCATACTGAACTTGGGTTAGGGCTTGGCATTTTGGTACTCCAGGGAGTATGAGTTTGGCCTTACCTGTCTGGTAAAGTGATAAAAGATGTATGTAAAACACTTTAAGGTCTTATAATAATGAATGCTATTTTAATTCAAGGCATACAAAATGACAGTAACAATCATTCTCATTACATGGTCAATCATATTTGGAAACCCACAGGACTTAGTCCTTTTCATTTCCCAAAACACTTTCATTCCCCTAAGGGAGAGATTCTCTTTGACAAGGCAGGAAGTGCAACCCTGGTAGTTTCTGACTTTTCTTATTATTGTCTTGAGGTAACTGAGGGAATGATTGTTTGAACCTAAATGATTACCTCATGCTCCCCTTTCCTGGGCTTAGACTCTGCCATCATCTCTTTTCTGCCACCCCTTCCCCTTAAAAAGAAACCAAATTTTGGCCAATGCTGCAGAATGCCAGGGTAGACGAATCTCCCTGAATAAAGGAGAAATCTTGACTAGCTTTGACTCCCAGAATCATAAAAGCAAGAAACCTTTCCTCATCCCATTTAATATTAGTTTATTTTCCCTAAGAATATGTCCAGTTCATGCTGTATCTCTCTTGTACGTACATTATCATTTGCATATTGTCTCCCTCATTAGGCCATTATGGACTTCCTGAGGAGAGGTTTTTTTATTTTTTTATTTTTTGTAACACCAGTGCTTATCAGAGTGCCTGCCACATAGTAGGTGCTTAATAAATATTTGCTGATGACTCGAAAGGGATCTCAAAAGCCATCCTTTAAACTCTTACTAGGTCTAGTCTAGTCCATTCCTTAGTTAAGTTAGTCATTTTGTGAACTCCCCAGACCTGGAGTCAGAAGGACTGGGTTAGAAAATTTGCTTTGCCACTGTTTATCCATATGAACTTGAGAAAGAAACTTAATCTCTCTAGGTTTCATCTGCAAAAGGGGTGGGGGGTGTGTGTGATCATATCCATACTACCTCCCTATGGTAAGGATCAAATGAGACAATGGACATGAAAGCGCCTCCTGACTGTCAGGCATCTCCCAAATTTAAGCTGCTACTGTTACCATTTTTATTATTGTTATTATTGTGTTGAAATCTTTTATTCACCTGTTCTCTGGGCCATATCTTTTTGAGGGGTATAGAATTCCTCATATTAAGGCAAGTTGACTTGTACCTTTATTTTTGTGTAGGTTTCTTAGGAATAAGAAACCATTCCCAGGACAGAGTATTATCTAGCCTTGAAGATAATCTTCAGGAGTCAGTTGGCAAGTACCATTCCTGAATTCCTCCAACCCCATCTATGTGATAAAAAAAAACAACACACACACACACACACACACACACACACACACACACACACACACACACACACACACACACCCCTCAGCTGACTCCCATTTCCTAATGACAGCCTCCCTCCATTCTTTGGTTCATCATTTCTCCTTCCCTTTTAGTCCCCTTCTATCCCTATGTCTTATCATTGCCCAGCTCAGCCCCAGATAATACAATCAGGACCCGAAAGCCAGGTTCTCTTAAACGTCAGAAACCTTAATACAGGAGGTCAGGCAATGACAGACCATTTTTTTTTCAGTTTTATAATGGACCCCAAATCTAGGCTCTTCTTCGGAGTTCTTAATATGACACCAGCAAAAGCACAAGGGTTGAAAGAAATAAGAGCAGGGGAGGATTAGAAAGCCATTTGATGAGGCTCTCAGCCTAACAGGATGTTTCACTCATCCTTTTTCCTTAGCCTTTGGAACAGACAATGGCCTGAAGCCTTCTCGGCAGATGGACGGTGTTTGTGCCTTAGCCACTTAACAGTCATTAGCCTAATTCCATACGCTGCAGCCAAATTAAATAATAAGTAAGAGCCTATGAAAAGCTGGTTTGGAGACTGTGTTACTGCCTTTTACTCAATAGCCTCCTCGTAAGCAGATGCTCCCTCTCTACCCTATTAACCTGGCCCAATGAATAAGGATCCTGAAACAATGAAATGGGCCTGCCAAAGGTTTACCTGACATCTAGGGCTGAGTGATAAAACTCTCAGGCCACGGCGATTGCGCCCTCAGCCCCCACCTCCCTTCCCAGCTCTAAACTCAGAGGAACACCAAGTGTGAAGACATTTATCTCATGCAAAGGCAAGGAAGAGGAACATTTAAGTTGAATGTAAAGCAAGATATTTTGACTTGTATCTGCTACGTCATCCATACATTTATCAAGTCCCTGCATAAAAGCCTTCACTAGGAAGCTAGACACCCTAGTTTTGTTTTATTCCCAGCGAGTCATTTTCATTTCAAAGTTCTCTTATGTGGAAAATGGATTTAATTGTACTAAGTGGTCATGGAGATGACTGCATTATATGATTCCATTCCACTTGAGTTCTATAGAAGAATGTGAATAAGGTAAATTCATACTTTTGGAAAGATACGAATACTGTTTCTTTTGTCTCAAAAAGCAGCCGTTCATTGGTCTTCTAGTATCCTGAACAATGTTTCTGAATTGCTTATATCCTGTGTCCCAGTCTGCTGGATTCCATGTGAATGAATGGATGAAAAAGCTTTTTATTAAGTTCTCTGTTCCATGTATTCTACTGAGCACTAAAGAATACAAAAGAAAGCTCTTACCCTCAAGAAACTTACATTTTGAGAGACTGTATATATATTTGTATGTATGTATGTATGTGTATATGTATGTATATATCTAAATCTACATAGTAATGCATATATGTGTATACGTGTATGTATATGTGTGTATCTACATGTATATATGAATTGTAGCCAAAGATCATAATTAGGGAAGGATAGTTTGGTCTGGGAAATTAGGAAGTCCTAGGGCAATTAATCAGAAAGTTTTTTCTAGGAATATTCGTATTGATTTGGTTGGTGGAGAAGGCAGAAATGACCCCTGTGTAATGGTGTCATAGGACAATGGCCAGAGCTCCCTTGCTAGATAATTATAATAGCTAGATATTTAATATAATAATAATTATAGCTAGATGTAATAGCTAGTATTTAATTAATGCTTTCTAGTTTACAAAAATATTTTTAAATATTATCACCTTTGATCTCTGCAGCAACCCTACAAGGTTGGTACTCTTGTTAGTTCCATTTTTCAGATGGAGAAACTGAAGGAGGCAGACGTTGAATGACTTCTGTAGGGTTGTACAACAAGGTGTCTGAGTCTGGATTTGAACTCAAGTCTTCATAACTACAGTTCCAGTACTACATCTGCTGTGGCACTTACTACGGATATGATAAACTCTCACTAATCAGAAGCATAAAGTGCCAGTGTGGGAACTAGAATGTATAATTAGAGGCTGATCGGTGGAATGAAATTACTTGGCAGGAGTATCACCAGAATAGTTGTTAGCATCCTCCTTTCACTCTCGATATTACTTTGTGTGAGTGTGTATGTGGGCACACACATATAAATTTATATATGGATGAATGGATGTGTTTCTTAAATTTGTTTTTTGAGGTACATGTTGTCTTCTTCCCTCTCCTTTCTCAATAGAATGTTAACATCTTGAAGGCAGGAAATTTTTTTCATTTCTAGCACTTAGTCAAGTTGCTTGGCACATAATAGATGCTAAATAAATTTTGTGGATGGATGGGTTTATAGATGAACAATGCTGAAGAATGGCTGAGGCTTGAGACTCAGGGGTCAGGGGAACATGTTCAAGAATACCCATGCATGTTCTTGCTGAAGCAGCAATCAGAAATTCAGATATAGGAGCAACTGTGTGGTGCAATGAATAGAGCACCAGACCTGGAGTCAGGAGGACCTGAGTGCAAATCCAGCCTCAGAAACAACACTGGCTGTGTGACCTTGGGCAAGTCACTTAACCCCAATTGCCCTGCCTTTCTCCCTCCAAAAAAACAACAAAAAACCAGATAGGAAAGGAAGAAGAAAGAAAAGAGAAATAAAAAAGACATTGGCTAGAGGCAATAAAGACATTAGGCTCTAGTAAGATGAGTGATCCAAGGGAGAGAAGAGGAAGACATGGATTCCACAGTGAGAAAGAAAAAGACGAGGAATGAAGAAATAACATAATAAAACAATAGCATCTGCATGACTTGCAAAGTGAATCAGAGTAGGGAAGAAATTCTTTAAAGATGAAGAATGTCACCCTGCAACCTCCTCCCCAACCCTCAGATGCAACACATATTGACTCTGGTGATATAATTCAAACTGGGACGACTGCTTCTCCTCTCTCTGGCACTTTGTGATCAAATAAGTCAGATCCAAGGGAAAAGATGAATTAGCATCTTTAAAAAGCTCCCCCTTCACACACTACCTCTACCCCACAGCAAAAAAAATTAAGTGTACTGAGAGAACAGCTACTTAAGATAGGGACCTTCTAGAATAGCATGCTTGACAGGCTGCCTCACAGTTGTGAATATTGTCTCTCATATAGCACACAGCTGGTGCTAGAATGGATGCTAGGTGGTGCAGAGGATAGAGTGAGGGGACTGGAGTGAGGAAAACTCATCTTCCTGAGTTTTTCCTGGACTCAGATAATACCTAGCTGTGTGACTTTGGATAAGTCATTTAACCCTGTTTGCCTCAGTTTCCTCATCTGCACAATGAGTTGGAGGAGGAAATGATAAATCCCTCCAGAATCTTTGCCAAGAAAACCCATGAAGAGTCCAATATGACTGAACAATAACAATGGGACTAGAACAAGGAGACAGAATATGTTACTTGGATAAGGTAATGCGACTAGCATTTGTTGTTCTGTTATTTTGGTTTCTGTGACTCTTTTAGGTTTGTTTTTATTTTTGACAGAATTACTGGAGTGGTTTGTCATTTTCTCTTCCAATTCATTTTACAGATGAGGAAACTGAGGTAATCAGGGTTAAGTGACTTTCCCAGAGTCACACAGCTAGGAATTGTCTGGACCCAGATTTGAACTCAGGAAAATGAGTCTCTGTCAAACTGGGCACTCTATCCACTACACCACCTATCCCTGGGCTTAAATGCCTAAAAGAGAGGTTTAGGAACTATTCAGTGAAGATCTCAGACCACAGCGTTATTGTGGGCTACCAAGGCAAGCACATTCCTGACCTAGACATTTTATCTTTCTAATGAAAGTGGAGCAGGAGACAGGGGTGGTATGGAGTTCAGGATATTTATTCCAATAAGTTTTGGTAAAATTTTACCCAGAGTTTGTATCAACGTCATCAGTTGCAATAGCTGAAGGCCACTCTTGGAGAAGGGGTTGAGTACTAAGAGGGTCTTAATGGCTGTGCACAGAACTATATTGTAAGGGCTTCCTTAAATCCTGACCCTAGTCTTTCTCTTTCCCCCATTGGTAGCCCTATGTACCTCTTGGGTTATAGGAGAAAAGAGAGCATCTTTGGAAGATGCAACAGTTACCACAGGTCAGAACTTCAGTCTGACGTCTCTTGAGGTCTGTCATGTACTTAAGACAGTTGACTTTCATCTGCATGTGGTTTGGTAAAACCTTTGTCCATTAAAGGTCAGCTCTCCTCCTCCATGTGGCTTATACAGAACCTTGCTCCAGTTACTGCTACCATGACACTGCCTGGTTTGTTTGGTTCCTGGAATTTTGAGCTCAAAGAGACTTGAGAGATCATTTACTAGGGAAATCTCTGAGTTCTCACAACATCCTACATTTGAGTAGAACTATGGATTTCTGTTATTAGACAATTCCACCTAACTAGAGGCTCCATTGGGAAGGGAATGAAATATGGGTTGCTGACAAGATGACCATTACCACTGGCTTTCCCTTCCTGAACTGTATGATTGGAGAAGAGACAAATCCCTGAAACACAATCTTACCCTTGTTGCTTCCATAAAGAAAAGCAGTGCTGGGGGGCGGAGCCAAGATGGCAGCATAGAAGCAGCAAAGCACCGCAGCTCCCACACAAACACACTAAAAAACTCACAAAATGGGATTCTAAACAGATTTTCAAGCTCCAAAACTCTCCAAAAGACAGAAAGCACATCTGTTGCTACAGGCAGCTCAGCAGGTGGGGCTCTTCCCAGCACTCTGGGAGCCATGGCCGAAACCCCTGGAATATCGGGCGGGGAGCCATATCTATAGAAGAGCAGATGGGCTGCACTGGAGGCACAGTTACCACATTTATCAGGCCAGAAGAAAAAAAGGCTAAGAGAAAGGTCAGTGGATTTTGCTAACTCGGGAGGAGAAGAGGGGGTCCGGCCAAACTGCTCCCAGGGAAAGGAAGCAGTGGGAGGCGGCTGTAGCAGCAGAAACGGAGCACCAGTGGTCTCCACTGGGCTGCTACAGAGCCCTTGGCCTGCAGATAGCAGGGGGGCTGAAGCGATCCATCAGGGCCAAGGGCT
>JAQQSW010012814.1:0-12451 GCA_028646575.1 Pseudocheirus occidentalis
GGGAGGGAGGAAGGGAAGGAGGGAAGGAAGGAAGGGAGGGAGGGGGGAAGGAAGGAAGGAAGGAAGGAAGGGAGGGAGGGAGGAAGGGAGGAAGGGAAGGAGGGAGGGAGAAGGAAAGAAAGAAAGAGGGAGGCTGTTTATACCTGATGAAAGCTGCTCTTGTACTCAATGCTGAGAATGCTGAGGTTCAGATCAGGCAGGGCACTTAACCAGTACAGGCATACCTTGGAGATATTGTGGATTTCGTTCTAGACCACTGCAATAAAGTGAATATTGTAATAGTCACACAAATTTTTTGGTTTCCTAGTACATATAAAAGTTATGTTTATACTATACTGTAGTCTATTAAGTATTATGTCTAAAAAGACAATGTACATACTTAATTAAAAATACTTAATTGGTAAAAAATGCTAACCATCATCTGAGCTTTTAACAAGTTACAGCCTTTATGCTGGTGGAGGTGGAGCTCCCACGTTGATGGCTGCTGACTGATCAGGGTAGGGTGGTGGTTGCTAAAGGTTGAGGTGGCTGTAACAATTTCTTAAAATAAGGCGACAGTGAAATTTGCCTTATCAATTCACTCTCCCTTTCACTCGAACGCTTAAAGACCATTGCAGGGTTATTAATTAGCCTAATTTCAATATTGTGTCTCAGGGAATAGGAAGAGAGAACAGCTGGCTGGTGGAGCAGTCAGAACACACACATTTCTCAGTTCTGTTCTCTGTCTTACGTGGGAGTGGTTCGTGTCCTCCCAAAGCAATTACAATAGTGATATTAAAGATCCTTGATGACAGATTGCCCTAACAGATATAATAATAAGGAAAATGTTGGAAATATTGTGAGAATTACCAAAATGTGACACAGAAACATGATGTGAACACATGTTGTTGGAAAAATGGTGCTGATAAAGTTGCTTAACACAAGACTGAAAAAAGCCGGGGCAGCTAGTTGGCCAAGTGAATAGATTGTGAACCCTGGAGTTATGAGGACCTGAGTTCAAATCCAGCCTCAGCCACTTAACTAGCTGTGTGACCTTGATTAAGTCACTTAACCCCAATTCCCTTGCCTTCTACCCTCCAAAAATAAATAAAATAAAAAGGTAAAACAAGCAAAAAAAAAAAACCAACCAATGTCTGTGAAGCACAATGAAATGAGGTACGCCTCTATTTGAAAGGGCTCCTGGCTCAGCTGAAAGTGGGTGCCCAAAGATGGGTTCATCCCCTGTTTTTCTTAAAAAGAGTTCTTGGCTCAGTAACCTGGGACCACCAGGTGGCAGAACCAATCAGACTCCTTAATTAGGACAGTCTTAGACTAGTGGTCAGTACAGAGATCGTGGTTAGTTCCATGGCATTGGAGAAGGTACATATAATTTGAGTTCTGTGGTGAAAGCTGGACTCAGTTTCAGGGATCAATCCAAATGAAGGGACATGGGTCATGTGTTCACAGTCCTAAGGGAAAGTCCAGAGGCCCAGTTGGCCCAGGTAGGAGCATAGCCCAAAGTGCTGAATGGCTAGAGTGACCATTCAGAGGCTCACATCTAGGGTGAGGTGACAATGGTGACTAAAGGAACATATCGGGGGCGGGGGGTTCAGAAGCCCGGGCCGAGGCAGCGACAAAGCCTGAAAAGGACGGCTCATAGTGTCCAGATTCCCTGGTTAGGGCCAGAGGCAGCATTTGGAGGTCAGGTAGGAGTGAAGCCTGAGAAACTAAGTATGGTTAGATTTAGATTCCAAATGAAGCAGGGAAATGACCAAAGAATAGAGACTAGCATGGAGAATAGCAGGGTCTGTCCATGCACAACATACCAAGGACTCCGGACAGCGGGCTTAGACCATAATCTTATGGAGATTTCAGAGGTCCTCTCCTTCAACTACCTCATTTTACAGGTGAGGAAACTGAGGCTCAGGGATTTTAATGGAAGATACTCTTATTTGCCCTGGTTTGAGGGCAAACGTGAGAGCTGTTCCCCAAGGCCTAATAATGGTGTGTTACAAGTGGCGTGATCCTGGGGGACCCTCCCTCCCAGTCCTGCCACACTCTCTGCCATGGTTAGGAACATTGTTTGGTCTAGTTTCTGAGTGTAGCCCAGCAGTGAAGTAGGCAAGGTTTGTCCTGGCATGGAGGTGGTGCCGTAGACCACAGATGCCAGCTATGTGACCCTGGGTAAGTCATTTAACCTCTGCTGGCTGTAGTTTTCTCAACCGTAAAATTGGGATAATAGCAGCACCTACATCTCAGGGTTTTGAGGATCAAATGAGAAAATAAATGTAAGTGCTTTGCACACGCCTGGCTCTTAGTGGGTGTGTTAAATGTTAATTGTTGTTGTTGTTCATATCGTTATTAATTATTGTCCTCGGGCTGCCCGGACCCTGCTGGGTGTGCCTTTTCCTTCTGTCTTTATGTCCATCCTCAACTTGGCTGTGTCTCATTCCTGCTGTCAGAGAATCCCAGCTGGAAGCATTGAACTTGAATGCTAAAGACTTGGGTTCCAGGCCAGCCATGGACAGAACGCTGTACTGGGTGGCTATGGGGAGAGATACAAAGCTGGCATAGGACTCGGTGCCTGCCCTAAGGGAGCTTCCAGTCTAGCGATGTCACTTTCTGTCCCTGGAAGTCTTTGGTCAGAAGCCAGACCATCACTCGGCAGGAATGTTCAGGCATTGGTTTGACCTGATGGCCAAGTTTCTGGCTCTGAGATTCTGTAACATTCTAGGTTCTGCATTGTAATGCCCCTCCTAGCTCTTATGGTCTATGTTTTGTGGCCCTATACAGTTTGAGGCAAGAAGCAGGGAGAGGAAGGGGTCTCCCGATCAATTCCACTTTGTAATGATCAACCTAACCTTTGAACTTGGCTGGAACCCTCCCTTAGCTTAGCACCTCCTTGACCGATCACCAAACAGGGAAAATTGACTGCTGGGGCATTTGTCATTAAGAAGGACAGAGATATGTAGAATTCCATACAAAGAGAGTGTCTTGTCACTGGTAGGGATCCAAGCTTTGTCATTTTGTGGATACTAGCAGGAGGAGATGACCCCTGCCTTAAGTGGGGTACAGGCTAGGAACTGAGTGTCTAGCTGTGGTAGTGGATGCCAGTGAACCTCCCTCTTCTCTCCCTCAGTCCCCCAGTGCCCAAGGTTGTTGGTGAGATGGGTGACACTGTTTGTGGTCAGGTTCATGAGAGTCAGAATTGGGCACAGGAGAGTCTAGGCTGGGCGCCAGCGACATTGTTGCTCAAATACCGTACAAAGCAACTCCTAGTCCTGACCTTCCCTGAAGCTAGGCTGGCCTGTGTGGGTGTTGGCAGAGGAGGGTGGCCCTGGTCCATGCCCCTTGAGTCTCTGGTGCATCTTTGGCTCCTGAAGCTCAGTGCATTAGCTGTGCCTCCCATTGTAGAGTAATCCTCTGAGGTGGAAACATAGGCAGCATACTGGAACAGGAAGGAAGCCACTAGTTTATTCTGGGCTGTTGCTGGCTCCCCAGGGACCAGAAACATCTCCTCTTGTTGATAAGGAGTTTCTGGATAGAACAATGGGATGGGGAATGGGGGGGGGGGAGGGAGAAGAGGAGATCACAGAATTTAGAGGTAGAATTTTGAACCATTTTACAGATGTGAAAACTGGGATTCAGGGAAGGGGAGTCACCCGGCTGGTTCTCTGAAGCCATGTTTGATACCATTTCTATTAAACCACAGGGCTACAAGAAGGAGAGTTGATAAGAAAACTGACCATACTCTCCAGGGCCCTCCTTAAACCCTGCCCTGGCATCCTGGAGGGATGGGCTTGGGGAGCAAGGTGGAGCTGGGTTAGGGGACAATTGTTGCCTGGATAAAGGCCCATAGGACATACCTTTTCTTTCCTTCCAACCTGAATTGTACCAACTAGCAAACAGTGGAGCAAGAAGGAGGCTTGGTAGCAAAGGAAGCCTGCCTGGGCCCTAGGCCACAACAGCAAGTGGGCTTCTATCCATTTCATCAAGCATTCATTAAAGTACCTACTATGTGCTGTAGACACCAGAGCTGCAGAGACAAAGGCAGAACACTTCCTGCACTCCAGTTGCTTATAATCTTAACGTGTCAACATGTACAGGGAAGCAAACCCAAGTCATCTCAGATCTGATCCTTGACACTTTGAGCAGCTCGAGACCCCAGGTTCTTTATAATAATGGCTAACATTTATATAGTGTCCACTCTATGTAGACTCACTCAGCTAAATACTTTAGAAGGATCTCATTTGGTCCTCAAGCAACACTGAGAGGTGGGTGCTGTTATTATCCCCATCTTACAGATGAGGAAACTGAGACAGGTCAAGCAACGTGCCCAAGGGTCACATAGTAAGTATTTTATTTTTTGGAGGGGGGAAGGCAGGGCAATTGAGGTTAAGTGACTTGCCCAAGGTCACGTGGCTATTAAATGTTAAGTGTCTAAGGTCATATTTGAACTCAGGTCCTCCTGACTCCAGGGCTGTTGTCTATTCACTGCACCACCTAGCCACCTCTCATATTAAGTATCTGAGGTTGGATCTGAACTTGGGTCTTCCTGATCCCAGGCCTACAGCTCCATCTGCTTCATCACCTAGCTGCCAGTTTCTTGCTGTCTGAAATGAGGGCCACAGACTTAATGATCTCTTTCCTTTCCCACTATAAATGTATGATCCTAGGGAGAAAGCAATCACAGTTGGGGGGAACAAGGTGAGGGAAGATAAGCAGATTTCAGCCCCTTCACTGAGCCTTGAAGGGGATTTTATAACTACTCTAAAGCACTTCACATTATTTCATTTGATTTTAGAAAAAAAGTCTAGGTCTCCTTTGGTTCTAAGATGTGGAAATGAAGGAGGGCATTCTAGGCACGGGTTACAGTCCTTGCCAAGATATGGAGGCAGAATAAAGGAATTAGGTCAGGGGCAGGGGAAGCCACAGCCTTGAGGTCACATGAGGCCTTCTACATCCTTGAGTTTGGCCTTTTGACAGAATTCCCCAAGTGGCCTCAAGACCACAGGTTTCCCGCCCCTGGAATGGGTTGTAGAAAGAACAGTTTGGCTGGAATGAAGAATTTGTGAAGGAGAGTGGTATGACATAAGACTGGAGAGAAGGGTCAAGTCACACTCTGGAGGCCCTTCAATGCCAAGCTGAGGAAGGTGTATTTTACCCTAGGAGCAAAGAAAGGCATTGAAGCTTCTTAAGTAGGAGAGGAAATCATTTTGTGTAAAGGATGAACTGGAGAAGGGAGAGACCCCTCTGGGAGATCAGTAAGTACAGATGATGAAGGCCTCAGTGAGGGAAGTACCATTGAAACAGAGAGGAGTCAGATGTGAGAAATGTGGGGAGAGACCTGGCAAGATCTGGCAACTGGCTGGCTACGGGGGTGAGGAAGAGGGCGGTTACATTTGGGCTTGTAAGTCTAGGTCGCTAGGGAGAGATGGCACCGCCTTTTGACAGAAACAGCAAGTCTGGTGGAGAATCGGTTTCAGAAGGGAAGATAATGAATTCTGTTTGGGCCATATTGAATTTCAGCCTCTGCAGATTGAGATGTCTAGTAAGGACATTGGTGATACATCATTGGAGTTCAAGAAAGAGTTGAGGGTTGGATAAATAAATTTGGTAGTTATCTGCCTAGAGGCAATCATCGAACCTATAGGAGCAGAGAAACTGCCAAGAAATAGCACAGGGAGAGAAGAAAAAATGGTCTAGAACAGACCTTTGGGGACTTTTACAGTTAGGAAGTAGAAATGGATGGTGATACGGCAAGGGAGACAGAGGAGGAAAAGTTGGGGAGGTAGGAGAATAAAGAGGGCAGAGCATCTCAGAAGTCAAAAGAGGAGGGAATATACAGGACAGGAGAGTGCTTGACAGTGTCCAGAGCTAAGGGTGGTTGAGAAGCATGAGGACTAAAGCAAAGTGCCTGCATTTGGCCATCAAGAGAGCCTTGGTAAACTGGGAGGGAGCAGTTTCCGTCCAGTCCATCGGTGGGGCAAGGAGCCAGCCTGGGAGCTGTTGAGAAGTGAGTGGAGAGGATGGGAAGCTTACAAGTGGCTTCTTCTGGGTGTCCGGCTATGAAAGGGGGTGCTCTGGAGAGGATGGGGTGGGGGTGTGGGTGTCAAGTGGAGGGTTGGTATTTCTGAAAGAATGTAGAAGACTGAGATACATGCATATGCTGAGCCAAGAGATTAGGGGAGACTGGAGATGAGCAAAAGGAAGACGCTGAAAGGGTAAGATCCCACGAGACTGGGAGGCTGGCCAGGATCGGGGGTCACAAGAAGCCAGCCCACCAGTCTCACAGGCTGGAGCAAAGGAGGAGAGAACAGGGGGTGACTGGAGGGGTTTGGAGGTGGGGAAGTAAGGGGAAAGAGAGTTCACACCTTTGTTTTCTCAGCAAAGTGGAAGTGAGGTATGTCCTCCTCAGAGAGAAACTGGGAAAGTGATAGTTTTGAGGGGTTGCGGAAAGAATTGGTTTGGAAGAATTGCTGCAGGAAGCTTAACAGAAAAATCAAGGAAGAATAAAAGGTCTGTGCAACAGTTGAAATTAGATAAATTTCTAGAGTTTGGAGTTGGCACAGTAGTCTCTTGGCAACAGCAAAAGTTGCCGCTTCCTGCAGGGGCATTCACCGGAGAGGGATTAGGAGTGGGGATACTCCAGGGCTGGAATTTGAGAAAGTGTAAGGGGCCATAAGACAAGGCAGGAAGAAGGTTTAAGTGGGGACTGCAGGGAGTAGCAATGCATGAGTGAATTGGTCAGACTGAAAGGGAGAAAGTGAAACCTGATCATGGGTGTTAGATTGGCAGAACAAAGGAGGATGATGGGACTGAAGGTCAAAATGAGGTCAAAGAATAGGTTTGGTTCTTAACTTGTGGTCTATGGGCTTGGTTTTACTATATTTCAATATATTTGGTTTCCTTTGTAATTTTATATATTTGTATGCATTTAAATTCATTATTCTGAGAAGAGGTCCACAGGTTACATCAGACTTCCATAAGGATCCAGGATACATGCAAAAATAAAAAAGGTTATGGATCCCTGCTTTAAAAAGAGTGAGGCAGAGATGGAAGAGGACTTTGGGAGGGCAGGATGGTGGCTGTAGCCCAGTATGGGTGATGGCAAGAGTGCAGGTGGCTATCAGTAGATTTATTGAACTCTCCAAGTGTAAGGGCAGGGGTGAGATTGGAGAAGAAGACTGGACTGGGTACTGAGCTCCTGAAGGAAGGGGCCTGGTGTGGGTGGTCTATGGAATGAGCCTTAAAGGAGGACAGGCTGTCACACGATGGTGGTAGAAAGTCTAGCGTGACAAATGAAGATCACAGAGTGTGCCGCCTCCTCCTCCTCCTCCTCCTCCTCCTCTCAGTCCAGTGTGGTGGAGGGCTGGGTGAGGCATATGACAGGAGGAACACCTATTATTGGTGAGACCAGTGAATACAGGGAGAAACAGATGAGAGCTGGAAAAGACCTTTGAAATGATCTAGTCCAGCCTTACCCCACCTCCCATTTTACAGGTAAGGAAACTGAGGCCCTGAGAGGTTTAAGTCGTTTGTCTAGGGTCACAGGGCAGTCATTGGCAAAGTCAGGATTGGAACCCAGGTTCTCTGGCTCAAAAATCTAATCTCAGCACAGTGCCATGATGTCCTGAGAAAGTAGAAGAGTGTGAAGGAGAGGGCTAGCATGTGAATGACTGAGCAGAGGAGGCTTGGCACTAGGTAGAGGGAAGGCTGAGCTAGGCGGTGATGAGAGATCTGACAGCGGTAGCAGACGTGGATTCTTGCCTCAGAAGGCAGTGATTCTGAATCACAGGGATTCAGAGAGAGGAGAACGTGGGAGTTTTTTGGCCGAAGAATGGGGGAAGTCAGGCTCCCACAGGAGGGGAGGCTGTGGTGATGAAGTGCAGGCCCTCTTCAAACACCAGGAAAGAAAGGGTGGAGATGGCAAGGAGAGGGGGTTGGACAGTCAGGTCAGGATCCTCCAGACACTTGTTCGGCACTTTGCCTCATTCCAATATGGTGGCCAATGATATCCTTCCTGTGACGTAAGTGCTTGGCTTCTGGTTGGACTGCATGTCAGTGGCCTGACCCTGGACCAGGTCCTGGCTAGCCAGATGCTTGGTTTCTGGGCACTCACTAGGTATGGATGGATATCTGAGCCACTGTTTTTTCTTTCAGATCTTACCACTTACAGAAGGAGATTTGGGGAGGGGAGGAAGTCTCCAAATCTAGCTCCTAACATGTAGTTAAAGCCCCACCCTCGCTGGTCCAGCAATAGAGAAAGGGTTCTTGGTATGAGTCATGGCCCCATCTACCTGGGGGCTCAGTTATAGCTGACAGTCACTCCACAGGCCTCCCAGAGTGGAACCCACCTTCATGGTGAGACGCTGTGGACCAATAGGGTCTGAGAAGGGTCAGGTCTGAGACACCCATCTTCACTGGGCAAGCCTCAAGATCCCAGGTTCCTAGATGGGTAAATGGCCACGCTCCACCAACATTGTATATGCTTTAGTAATATTGCATGCAAGGGCCTGGGCCACAGCTGCTGAGCACCGTTGTGGAATATTAACCCTAAAAGGACCTGCTTGGTCCCAGTGAAAGGCAGGATGGGAAAGCGTGGCATGCCAGTTCCAAGGAAGGATTTACTAAATGCCTATTATGTGCCGGGCCCTGTAAATACTGCCTCATTTGTTCCTCAAAAGAACCTTGCAACAAAGGTGCTACTATGATCTCCATTTTACAGTAGGGAAAACTGAGTCAAACAGAAGTGATGTGACTTGCCCAGGGTCACACAGCTGATAAATATCTGAGGCCAGATTAGAAAAAAAAATGCTACATTTGGAGTGTTGGGATCTCCATTAAGGTCCTAGCTTTCCCACTTAACTAATTTTGTTACCTAGGTGAATCACCTGCCCTCTGAATGCCTTGATTTCCTCATCTGTAAAATGTAAAAATCTCAGAGGGTGTGGTGATGATCCGCAAGATAATAAACATACAGATGGTATGCATACAGTGCTTTGTAAATCTTAAAAGCCACAAAGGAAATGAGTTGTTATAATTATATAATTATTATAAAACAATTAAAGTAAACAGCTCATATGTCTCTAGTGCTTTAAAGTTTACAGACCGTCTCCTTGCAATCACCCTGTGAAGGGTGTAGTGTAAGGATTATCATTCCCATTTTACAGATGAGGAAACTGAACCTTAGAAAAGTAAAACGGCTTCACCTGGACTACACAGCTAGTAGGTAGGTGTGAGAGCTTATGCCCAGGCTTCCTGACTCTGCTTTCACATCTGGGTTTGTTCACATCTTCGTGGTGGGGAAGTAGGGGGCATTGGGCCGGAGGATTAGGGAGGGGCTGAATTTCGGAGGACCTCCAAGATCAGGCTTCAGAGTTTGGATTTTCCTTGGCTGTGTGGAGCCACAGGAAGCTCTCAGGCAGGGGAATGCCGCAGAAAAGAGTGTGATCCGCCATAGCATGCCCTTCCCATCCAGCCCTCTTTGGGCAGGCAGAGGGGGTAGCAGGAATAAGCGAGCCTCTGGGCCTCGGACAAAGCTGCACTTTGTTACAGCCTGGTAACACAGGCTCTCAGGAGAGCAGGAGGCCCATGTGGTCATACACGCCTTCCTCTTCCTACGG
The DNA here is from genome assembly GCA_028646575.1 of Pseudocheirus occidentalis. NCBI lineage: Eukaryota > Metazoa > Chordata > Mammalia > Diprotodontia > Pseudocheiridae > Pseudocheirus > Pseudocheirus occidentalis. The sequence goes on from JAQQSW010012814.1 coordinate 9,606, forward strand.
CATGAACTAGGAGGATTGGCATGGGTGAGGGCATGAGGGACTGGGGCAGGGATGGCCCCTGATTTATGGACATGTTAGGCCTTCCCCTCCCCCAATCTCCAAGCCAGGAAAAGTGAGAAGGATCCTTCACTTTGCCCCAGTTAGTCTCATCTCCCCACTTGGGCTCTGAGGGGACCCAGAAAGAAGGGCTTGCCTCAGTCGAACAACCAAGTCAGGGTGCTTTTACGATCTTCCCTTTTTACTCAGGAGAGCAAACCAACAGACACATTCTGTGTGTCTCTGTGGGCTTGTGGTGTAAAGAGCCCTGGTCAGGATCAGAAGCCCTGGCTTCTAAGCCATTTAACTAGCTGTGGAACTGACTGCAGACAGGTCACCCAATGTCTACCGAGTCCCTGTCTCCTCCTGTCCAAAACAGAGACAGCCACACCTGCACTGCCAGCTTCCCAAGCATTTTGTAAGCCACGATCTTTGAGCCCGTCTATCGTGACATCCCCATCTCAAGTTTTAGAGAGAATGAAGCTCCAAGGAGGAAAGAGACCCATTCAGCCGCTGTGAACTCAACCCTCATCTCCTGGCCGGCTCCAGGGCCCTGACTTCCCGGCTCTCCCCACTCACCTCCCTCCCTCTGCACATTTTCCTAGAGCACTCTGGACCTCTCCTTTGCCGGGATCACATTCTGCTTGCCATCATTTTTGTACACGTCTTGTTCACCTTGCTAAAATATTAAAGTGGAATTATATGCATAGAGAGAGAGACTGGAAATACGCAGTGGAAAGTGCTGATTTCTGTACATTCTTGTTCCCCTTAGTATGAGGGATCTTAACCTGGTGTCCACAGACACTCCCCCGTCTCCCCCCCCCCCACACACAAGGGTCTATGGAGTTTTGTGAATTTGAATGAGCTTTACTAACCTTTGATTTCTTTTCATCATCTCGTTTAAAAACACAGTCTGAGGAAGGGTCCATAGGCTTGCCCAGACTGACTGCCCATGGGGTCCAGGACACACACACACACACACACACACACACACACACACACGCACGCACGCACGGTCAACCCTCCATTCTCCCACCCCACACTCCAATACCCCCATTAGTAAAATATAAGCTGCTTGAGATAGGTGAGGGAGCCCGGATTTCCACTCAGTTTCTCCAACTGCAAGCCCAGGGTGCCTCCCATTGCTCCACACTGTCTCTTGTTGTTACAATTATCATTAATACATAAGGGTAGAAGGAGGGGCAAAGAAGAATAAGACCCAGGGGCAGGAAGACCAACCAGGTAAAATTTAGAATAGAGCGGCTAACGTCTGCATGGGGCTTGAAGGTTTGCTGAGGCCTTCACAAATATTGTTGCATTGGACCCTCACAACCACCCTGGGAATTAGGTGCTGTTATTAGCCCCATTTTACAGATGAGAAAACTGAGGTAGAAAGAGGTGAAGTGACTTGCCCAAGGTCACATATCTCATTATTGTCTGAGGTTGGATTCGAAAGCATGCCTTCCTGACTGCAGGACCAACAACAGGCCACCCAAAAGGTAGAAATAGGAGGGGTTTTCAGGGTCAGAGACAAGGGTCAAAGAGGTGTTTATGAGGCTCCCAAAGAATGGCTCTTCAGACCCAGCAACAACGAGGAGGAGCAGCCTCTGAACTGGCATTAGCAGGAGCCTGGTGGGGCTCAAGCGAGTGCAGTAGACCCATTAGTTTAACGCAAGGAAGGGAGGACAGGACCCCATGGCCGAGGGCCTGGAATGCCAGGCTGAGAAATTTGGTTTGCATCTTGAAGTCAGCAGAAACTGCTGAATATTTCTGATCAGAGAAGTGGCTCCTCATCTGATGGGTGGGGTCTGGGCAGGAAGGATGTGGAGGGAGGAAGAAGCACGTGGAGTGGCCAAAGAGCCCCAGACGGTTTTGGTAAACACCTGAGGCGTGTCTGTGGGTGCAGGTGATTGGTGGGTGGGTGTGTATGTGAAGGGCGTAGGGGGGTGAGTTTTGTGAGGTGTGTGTGTGTGTGTGTGTGTGTGTGTGTGTGAGGGCGAGGGCCCTTTTTCCTGGAGGTCTTCCAGCCAATGCGGGATAATGTGGCCAGGGGGTGATGTTCTAAAAGGGGAACACCCGAGTTCGAATCCTGCCTCAGACACCGTCTGTTTGACCCCAGGCCGGTCATTCTTGGCCTCAGTTTCTAAATCTGTAAAATGGACATAGCCTCTGACTCACCCAGGGCTGTTGTGAGGATCAAATGAGAAAATATATGGAAAGAACTTTGTTAAAATATTATTATAAACTTTAATTATTATTGTTGTTGTTGTTGTTGTTGTTACTCTGTGGCCAGGAGGAGTCTTGGGTGGCTTTAGGTTTGGCCAGATGGTCTTTGAAGTCCCCTCCAGCTCCGTGACTCTGAGGCTGAGAGCCACTAAGAAGCTATTTATTACAAGGCTCCAGCTGCGAGGAAATAAGATGCCAAACTCAGCAATGACCTGGAGCGTAGAGAGGGGTGAGGAAAGCTGCAAGAAGGGCTGCTGAGCTAAGGAGAGAGGCTGGAGGTGACAGAGAGGGCCGTGGGAATGAGGAGCGGAGGGCTTGGAACAGGGGGAGCCCTCAGAGCATGGGTGTCAGGGCAGGCAGGGCCCCAGAACACAGGATGTCAGAGCTGGGAGGCCCCAGAACACAGGATGTCAGAGCTGGGAGGGCCAAGAACACAGGATGTCAGAGCTGGGAGGGCCTAGAACACAGGATGTCAGAGCTGGGAGGGCCCTTAGAACACAGGATGTCAGAGCTGGGAGGGCCCTTAGAACACAGGATGTCAGAGCTGGGAGGGCCTAGAACACAGGATGTCAGAGCTGGGAGGG
>JAQQSW010012815.1:0-12451 GCA_028646575.1 Pseudocheirus occidentalis
TTCCTTCTCTGAGGAGCCAATTCCAAATTCTCTCTTGTCTCTCTAAAATTCTTCTTTATATACAGCACTGGTCTCCTGTCTCAGCCAATAGCCTTCTTCCAAGTCAACAGGGGAATTCACACCTTTTCACCAATGGACAGAGCGCATGCCTTCTATACTTATCCCTAAGGTACTAGGTGCTACTTAGCCCTAAGTATCTGATCTACTTAGCCCTAAGTGTCTAATAAACTGATTACTATTACAACAGTGTATTTTTCCAATGTGTTTCCTTTTCATATCTGAACAGTTCTGTTGAGATTTCATTTCCCAGTACTGATATCAAAATACATGAAGCCTTTATTAAACACTTATGCAAAGCACGTGCTAGGTCCACTGTGCTAGGATACAGATAGTTTCTTATCTGAAGGAACTGACATTTTAATGGGAGAGACAACACGTGGAAGGTTTCAGCTGGGAGTTGTATTCCTGCATCCATTACAAGTATGGTGACTGATATTTACAATATGCATGTTGCATACTTAAAGTATTAATGCCTATCAAAGCCCCTAGAGTCACACAGAAGACTCTTAGCAGAAGCAGTACCACAGAGATGAGAATATTGAGAGCATCTGGCAATATGCTATCAATACTTTAAGAGAGATATGAAGTACTAAAGAATATGTAAATCACCAGAAAATGGAGAGTGTTCTTAAATTCTTTTTTTTTGGAGGGCAATTGGGGTTAAGTGACTTGCCCAAAGTCACACGGCTAGTTTTTGTGTCAAGTGTCTGGGGCTGGATTTGAACTCACGTCCTCTTGACTCCAGGGTTGGCGCTCTATTCACTGCGCCACCTAGCCACCCTGAGTGTTCTTAAATTCTTGATAAATCTCTGTGATCACTAATAGGGTCATGGGGGCCTGGGGAAATTGATGATATATGGATGTATAGAATTTTAGAAATAAGCGATAGGGAAAGATCCAGATAAATTTAATTTTGGTGGTTTTCTTGCATGAAAAATGCCAAGACCAGTTCAGTGATCATCTTAGTAGAAGGAAGAAGGTGATTTTATTGCAAAAGTGGAATGTGGGATGTATCCAATGAACAACTCACAGAATCCACTTTATAGACTCCAGGCCTTTTCAAGATGATTTATAGACCATTCCTCTGTTTGTTGCTTAGCTGGCCATGCTTCTTACAGGGCACAGATGGGCTGAAGTCTCTGTCACCTACAACTTCAAATTAGCTACAATGCTATGTATTTTCAGAAACTACAAAGAATAACTTTCAAGTGGCTCAGCAGAGTGATTGAGAGAATAGCAGCAAGGTTGAAAAAAGAACACCAGACTGAGTAAAATCAATAGAGAAGGGGAGAGAGATAGAGAGAGAGAAATAGAGAGAGAGAGAGAGAGAGAGAGAGAGAGAGAGAGAGAGAGAGAGAGAGAGAGAGAGAGAGAACTAGAAATTTTAAAAACAGTAGGGAAAGACTAGTCAGAAAAGGCCAGCCTAAGAACAATGGACACAGAAGCCTTCCAGCATGTAAAGCATGGATCTTAAAGGTGTGTGCTTAGTTGTGTTGTGATTAGAATTTGGATTAGGGATACCTGGAGCCTTCAGCTGTCTTACTCTGACCCTTGGCTGGCACAGCTCATATCAGGAGGGTAGCAATCAAGCCATGCCCTAGATAAGACCACTTAAGGAACTGAATGTCTTCATTTTGCTGGCTTGTACTGAGGTCCCTGAAGAACATTCCACTCCACACCCAGAAGAAGCAATTGTAAGACCCCAGATAACATAGATTGGGACCAAGCAGAATTCACAGTCACCCTGACACAAAGTCCTCATTAAGTAAGTAAGGTTAGAACAATTAGTAAACAGAAGGCATTGACCATAAAAAGGTCGTCCAGGATGTTTGAGATAAAAATTCTTTTTTTTTTTTTTTTGGGAGGGCAGTTGGGGTTAAGTGACTTGCCCAAGGTCACACGGCTAGTTTTTTGTGTTAAGTGTCTGAGGCCGGATTTGAACTCAGGTACTCCTGACTCCAGGGCCGGTGCTCTATTCACTGCGCCACCTAGCCGCCCCTTGAGATAAAAATTCAGTAAAAAATCCCAAAACTTCACAGTATCTCTAAGCAAAGTCTCAAGCAAAATGATTGCTTTGCCAGATGCTTTAGTGAAATCCCTGGAAGAAATGATGTGGTAAAAATAATATTACAAATTAAATGAAAGCTCCTAGGAAAATAAAATGAAATGAAAGCTTTAGAAGAAAGAATAGGAAGGATAATAAATATCTTAGTACAGGATGTGCAAAACCTTGCCAAAGTCATAGCTTCCTTAAAAGTTAGAATGGGCCAAACAGAAATCAGTGACTCCTTGAGCAAGACATACCAAAACAAAACCAGAAAGAGCAGAGATCCTTACTTAGGATTAGCGGGAGTCTTTGCCCTTTTACTCTTTCTGAACCAAAAAAAAATTATAATCTAGACTGGTAGATCTGGAATTTTATAGATATGTTATAGATTGTCTGCATTTTATAAAATATTTGATGAAGCCTCTTGTATTGTTCTTGTAGATTTAGGCTAGAAATTAATTATTTGCTGGATTCAGAACAATTTGAATGACTAATTAATTGTTAAAAGTTAATGTCAAGTAGGGGGTAGAGTTAAGGTGGTAGGGTGAAGACAGTTGCCACACTTCCTCCAGAAACTCTTCTATGAGATGAACACAGAAAACATCAAATCAGATTCTGAGCAGAAAAACCAACAAAAAGTTAGAATAAATCACTGTTCTTGCCCAGGGCAGCGTAGATAGGCAGACAGAGAAGTCTGCAGATGCTAGTGTGGGCATAGAAGTGGCACTTCCTGGAGGCCTTGAAGATGGAAGCTGTAGCATCAGCAGCAGGAATACTGGGCATGGGCATGCCCAGTGCATGGGGATGGTAAGGTGACCGAATAGCTGGTCAGAAAGAGATTCCAGGAGACTCCTGTGCTACCCCTGGGCATGGGACCTGGCATCATTTGGCAGCTATGTAGCCTATTACCCAGTTCTGGGTGGCAATCTTGGGGAAAAGAAGAATGGTCACACTCAGAAGGGAGTAGGATTCCTCCCTGGTGTAATGGAAATGGGAATTTGAAGGTCTTCCCTGCCCCTTAATAGACCTGGGGAATGGAGGGGGGTGGAATTTGAAGACCTTCTCTGCTTTGAAAGTAAATTCTTCCCCCTGGTAGGCTGAATGTAATCACATGGGGCCTGTGATGGAGGGAATTTGCTGAAGGGAAGCAGAGCCCACAGGAAGTGGGGAGCCAGACCTATCCAGACAGTGGGGAACAGAGAAGCTCAGGCAAGGAGATAGAGAGTTTTGTGAGTAAATATTGATCTTGTATTGATACTGTGGCTCTCAGTTATTATGGCTTCTGAGTATCTTTGGTACTGTGATGATCAGCTTACTGGTTTGGGGATTTGGTTTTCTAGTATCTAAATAAATGTTTCAGTTCTATCCTCTATCTGGAGTTTTTCATATTTTGTGACTGAATGTCATATGATATTTATAGTCACGGTCTTTATGTGATTGTGGGTGCTGTAAATATTGCATTGGTGCTACACCTGGGTAAGGACCAAAGTGCAGAGAAGGAAGGCAGTGACCAGAGCTCTCCATAGATCACACCACCTTGGGGCCACTGAAAACCTATAGGCTTCCCTAAAGAAACTCAGACCAGCTATCCATCTCACAGGTGAGCAGAGCCCAACTCTAATATAAAGTCAAGAAATAGCAAATAATAAGACAAGAACCTGGCCATAAAAATTTTCTATAGTGACAGGGAAGCACAAGACACAAACTCAGAATACAATGATTTGAAAACATCTACAAGCAAAGCCTCAAATAAAAATGCAGATTGGGCATAAGCCAAACAAAAATTCCTAGAAAAGTTATAAAGAGCAAATTATGATTTTAAAGATCAAATCAGAATGATGGAGGGGAAATTGGGAAAAGAAATGAGAGCAATAAAGATAATTATGAAAAAAGGATTTATAGCTTGGCAAAAGAGATACAAAACCTCACTGAAGAAAATAACTCCTTAAAAACTGGAATTGGTTGAGTGGAAGCTAATGACTCCATGAGACTTCAAGAAACAATAAAACAAAAGTTAATGTCAAGTTGGATGAATGTCTCTATTACAATATTCTAGGGACCTGTCCTTGTCATTATTTATTAAGCACCTACTTTGTACCAAGAACTGTGTTAAGTCCTAGGAATATGAAAAAAAATGCAAAAGACTGTCTCTCCTCTGAAGGCATTCACAGTCTAATGAAGGAGACAGCATACAAACAACTATGTCCAAAGAAGATAATGCATATTAAATTGGAGATAATCAATTAAGGAATGGTGCTAAAATTAAGGGGGATCAGGGAAGGCTTCCTGTAAAAGATGAAATTTGGGATTTGTAGGAAGTTAGGGGTCAGAATTTGTTTAACATTTTTATCAGTAACTTAAATAGAGGAATAAATAGCATCACTGTTAAATTTTCAGGTACCACAAAGCTAGGAGGAAAAGTTAACCAATTAATGCAGAAAAATCTAAGATAAACTTGAAAGACTAGAATGTTGGACCCAGTTTGAGGAAATGAATTCTATGTCAAGGACCTATAATTTCTTTTTCTTCCTATAATTTCTTTAGTGTAGAATTTCCTCTGCTTATGCAGACTACAACCTATCAATAACTGATCTTTTAAAAAAATTTTTCTGAGGCTGAGAGGTTAAGAGACTTTTCCATTTTGATCCAGCTAGTAAATATGACAGAATCTGAACCCATATCTTCCAGACACAATGCTATTTCTCATAAGATAAAATTTTAAAATAGAGTTAAATATAACATCTTACACTTTGTTTCAAAAAAACAACTCACAAGTAAGATGAGGGAAACATGACTAGATAAATAATTCATCTGACAAACATCTGACAGTTTTAGTGAACCACAAATTCAGTAAGGGTTTTACTAAGTTTTTAAGTACCCATCAAAGGGGAAGGCCATCAGGCAATTTATAGTTTTACTTGGATTTAAATCTAGAATAGACATTAGATAGTATTGAGTGTAACAAACAAGCTAACTCCGTATGAGGCTATTTTAAGAGAGGCATAGTATCTAGTTAACACTAGGGAAGTGAGTCGTGTTGTATTCTTCCTTGCTCAGACCACATTTGGATTAATTCTAGATGAATTAATAAGCATTAATTCCGGGTTCCTACATTTAAGGAAGGACGTCAATAAGTTGGAGAGATGACCTGCAGTGTGGCTGTAGTGCCCTGAGATCATGCTCTATGAGGAGTATTGAAAGGAATGAGGGATATTTATCCTGCAGAGTATAGGACTCTGAACTGATAGTAATTGTCTTCAAGTATTTGTAAGGTATTTGTGAGAGTGATTAGGCTCGTCCTCTTGGTCCTAGAAGGCACAACTCTAAATAGTAAGTTGATATTTCAAAGGCAGATGCAAATCTTGATATGAGGAAAGGCTTCCTCATGATTAGAGGACACTCTGGGGTGTACTGGATATTTTGTAGAAGATTCTTTTGACCAGCTCTTGGCGTAGATGGCATCTTACAGTCCTTTCCAACTCTGAGATTCAAGGATGTTTCTAAGTCTCCAACAAAAGACTGTCAGCTATTTCATAGTTTTGTTTTGACTTAGAGTTAGAAGGGACTTTAGACATTATGCAGGTCAGTGGTATAAAACTCAAATAGAAATGGATCCTTACAGGTCCCATATTGACCTTGAAACCATCCGAATAACATTATCTATGTTGAGTTATATTTTTACTTATTTTTTGTTAAACATTTCCCAATTACATTTGAATCTGATTCCTCCTCCACGTTGGAGTTCTTCTGATCATATGTGGCCAGAGTTTGACACCTTTGATCCAGTCCAATCCACTTACTGTGTAAGTTAGGAAATTGAGGTCACAGCCTATTGCTCATACATACCAAATATGCAAAATGAAGAGGATGGACCAGATGATCAGCAAAATCCCTTAGAGCTTTAAGTCTACAATGATTTGTGCAAGGTCACACAATAAATAGTAGGGCTAGAAAATTACCCCCAAATAATTTAACTCCTAATCCCTTGCTTCTTTCCTCCACACTTTGGAACTTGCGTTTATGTTGGCCTTTTTAATTAAAATCTGCAAGCTTTATTAATCAGTTTTTAGAAATTTTAAAAATCTTAACCTATACAAAATTAAAACCTTTTCAATCTTAAACAGGCAGGGGCAAGGTACATATCTCTATTCTGAGACTGGCTCTCAGTATGTTGGAACTTGGATAAATGGACAACAGGAAGGATCAGGAGAATTCATTCATCTCAACCACAGATACCAGGGAAAGTTTGTAAATAAAAATGTAAGTAATTTTATAAGTGCATTAAAATACTCTCATTAAGTATCCTTTAGTGTGTAAAAATTACAAAATAAAATACTAAAAACTGAAGATTTAAAAAAATATGGAGGCACTCTGTGAAATGACAGTTTGGCATGAGATAGGAGAACATTAAGACTTTCTGCCTCAGTTTGCAAATCATTATCTTGCTATTTCTATCTTTATTATCAACAGAGGAGCAAGATATGGCTGGAGTGAGAATTTTTTCTCAATAACATTTTCTTTCTCACGTTCCTTTTCTTGTTATTTCAATGTACCTCTCCAAAAATATTAGTGAAGCTTTTAAATTCTTTTTTTAATAAATGTTTATTTCTCAAAAATTGAGAAATCAAATGTTTATTCTTCATAAAAGACTCACACACATATCATATAATTATAAAGTAAACTTTTTGACCTCACTTACATTCTTTGAAAGTCAGCATCTCTGAGGCATATTCCCAATTGTGTGACTGATTACATTAAATTACATTCAAATAAAATTTGAATTACATCAAAATTACATTTTGATTACATCAAATTAAATTACATCAAAATAAACCCCCCTACCACTTCTACATCAGAACAATAAGAAATTCAATAAATAAAATAATCACTAAAATAAGAAGACATTGTAGGAAATACTTCCATGCAAAGTCTTCTGAAATAGCAGCAGAGGACTCGATGGTGATCACAATCCTTTTCTTGCACCCAGTGCATCTGACTTTTCTTTTTAATTTTTTAGTTGAGGGTGTCTTCAGTCTTGTTCCTTCTTGACAGTTCCCTAGCCTGATCCTTTCATGCCCACTCCTTAGTGGAGAAGTAAATGAACTTGCCCAGCTTTGAGATGGAGAAAGAAGCCAACTAGGGTTGGAGAAAAGGCTGAACAGAAGAACATCCCACAGAGATGTGATCACCTTTCCCCATTTGAAGTCTCCCTATAGCATAGATCCATTTAGAACCTGTACCTACTTCATAATGAGGTCATTGAAGACGTCTACCCTCTATAGCATGGATGGTAGAAAATGAATGGTACCAGATCTGGAAGACGCCAAAGAACAAAGGGGCAAGAATCACTGGTGGATGAAACGGAAAAGGCACAAATTAAGCAGAGGATGGGTAGATAATAAACCCAGCTGCATGCAGCTAAATCATTAATAAAATTCACAAAAAGGGAAAAATAAACAAGCAATCTGGAAGATCTCATAATAAAATCAATATGCAATGAAAGATGAAAACCTTCAGTGGAAAAAAAAAGGCAAGAACATAATACTTTGTGTAATTCTCTGAAATAATGGAAAAATTATTAAAAAACCCATATGTGTTCAGGATAGAAAAAAAGGATTTCAAAGAAGTAAGGATGAAATTAATGCAAAAAACAAAGCTTAAAATAAAAAAAGAAATCAATAAGTAAACCAGAAAGTAGAAAATTTGGAACATACTGAAAAGAATCTCTTCCAAAGAGAATGGCAGATTTGAAATTCAAAAATTCAGGAATGGAAGAAAATTTGAACAGAATCAAAAGATATTAGGGAAAAATGTGATCTCCTTAACTAGCCAGAAAAACTGACTCTTAAAGTAGAATGTATAGAGGTAACTTAAGGATCATAGATCACCTGGAAAAATACAGTGAATATCCTGAATATCACACTGTAGGAAATAGTACAAGAAAACTACTCAAAAATATTAGAAACAAGGGGAGAAGTAAAGATCAATAGAATCTAGAGCGTGCCAAAAGAAGAAAACTGAAGTTTGCATTTACAAGGACTGTATTAACTAAATGTTAGAATTTCAATGTCATTCAATAAAGATTTCAGGAAACCAAGAGACAGGCCTTTTGCTGTCATCAATTGGAAGACTCCAGGATTTCTCTTTGTTTATGAAATTAAAGAAAAATTAAATTATGAAATTAAAGAAAACATTATGATACACTAGTCCAAAATGCAAAGGGAAAACAGGTACACCAATTTTGGTAGGATAATTTTTATTATATTAGCCCAGTTTAACCATGAGCAATTAAAACATCTTTCCATTGTACTTTGGGCATTGTAATTTTGATTAGTCAGAGATCGTATTATTCCATGAAATGGCATCTCAAATATTGGTGTAAAAATGATTGGAATTTTGTGGGGTTTAATGGATTCTTTCCTTCCTTCCTTCCTTCCTTCTTTCCTTCCTTCCTTCCTTCCTTCCTTCCTTCCTATCTTCCTTCCTTCCTTCCTTCCTTCCTTCCTTCCTTCCTTTCTTCCTATCTTCCTTCCTTCCTTCCTTCCTTCCTTCCTTCCTTCCTTCCTTGCTTCCTTCCTTCCTTCCTTCCTTCCTTCCTTCCTTCCTTCCTTCTTTCCTTCCTTCCTTCTTTCCTTCCATCTTAAACCTTAAACCCAGTTCACTCTGAATCTCAAAGACTAGACTACACTAGGTCCCTGCCCAAGCTCCACTTTATGACTGTATTTTGGGCCCTCCAGACTTAGAGTGAATATCAATGGTTACTATTTCTCTTTAGAACAGCAACCCTGAGGGTCTACCCTTCACAGTTTGATTTTTTTCCAACCTTTTTTTTTCTTTTTCTAATTAAAGGGACCATCCCTTGACTCATTTCTTAAAGAGGCCTATTCACCGAATGGATGTTACCTCACTCTACGTGAAAAGCTGCAAAGGCCTTAGCCTAAAAGGACCAAGGTCTCCCATTGCATTCTGGGTCATCTCCAGTCATCTTGATGAATATCTGGTCACTGGACCCAGATGCCTCTGGAGGAGAAAGTGAGGCTGGTGACCTTGCACAGGCCACCCCCACTCAAATCAAAATCAATTGCAAGTCTTATCATCATTTCCCTGATGCCATGGTCCTCTTTGAAAACAAAGGACCAAGGCAACAATGTAAGGTATCCTCCATCATAAGTACCTTCTTCTTGCTTTGTGCCCCACTTAATAGTAATCAGAATGTCATTAAACAAAATTACTTTTGTCATTGAATCTATGATCCCAATGTTTACTTGGGAAACATCGTGTTGGAGTCTGTAAGTGAGCATTTTGTTCCAACTGAACACTTTTTAAAAGTCAACAGCAATGAAGGCAACTTGTACCTTACTTTGTACCTTGTACAATCTATATGCCTTTCAGTGATTTGTACAACTCTAAAAATATAAAGTAGAATTTCATTGTGAAACTTGCCTGTTTTCTTCTTATATTATTATCTATCATGAGGCACTATAGTGTGCTCTAGGAGAGGCAGTAGGACGTACTGGGTAGAAAGGGTCCTTGTAGTTAGGAAGACCAGGGCTCAAAGTCTGCTTTTTACACAAACTGACTGCATGAATATGGCAAAGTCACTTATCTGTTACTGCCTTGACAACTCTCTAAGACTATAAGGTATAGACAAAATATTGATCTACACTGGCAGAGGGAATTTCTACACTGAAGAAATCACAGGTCTGGGTGAAAAAAATGTAAAGCATACTCTATTTGTATTGTAAATTGAACCATCATAATTGGAGGAAACATTTTGTTTCTTTTTTGCATAGCCAATGGGCCCTGGAAAGTATATTTTTGATATTGGATGTGAACAGCATGGTGAATATAAACTTTCAGATATGGTAAGTTGTATAGTAGGATGTAATTAATTAGTATATTTGTAGGTAACATGGAATGTCTAGATATATTATTGCTGCTATAAAATCAGAAGAGATGTGATTAAAAAACTTAAGACAGTTTTGGAAAATAGACTACTTTTTAGTGTTTTTTGTGTTCAGAAACAGAAAATTAAAATATTGACAATGTTAGAAAAATAAACTGTGTCATGCCTAATACTTATTGTTAAAGTCTAATCTACCTTTTCTGTCAAAATTAAACAGTTAATATTTATCAGGAAAAGTTTCGGTGTCAAGTCTTTGAAGATTCAAATGAATTTTGCAACATTATCTATTACATTATTGCTCTGTAAATTGCTACTTATTATTTCAAGAGTTTGAATGATGATATATCAAAATATTCTTTTGTTTTTCATACTAGTAAGCATTAACCAGACTGACCCTAACTCTAACCCTAACCCTAACTTTAACCTTAACCATATGATGCAACCAATAATTAAAATTAGCCACTGAATATCATGTTTTTCAGAATTAAATTTGCCTGGCATATATGTTGTATGCATATTATATTTAATATAGTTCATATCTATGTAATTAATATCTGCCATATTAATAATTTTTCAGTCTTTTACATTTTTCCACTTAACTAATGCCACTAAATAGATTATTTAGTTTACAACTCCCTGTACAATACAGCAAGGGACTGTGGTATTTACAGTAGAGATAAACCGGAGGTCCTTTCAGTAAGATGAGGGGTGAGCAAAGATAGGTCTATTCCTGACATTTTTTAGAGGCAGATCTAATGCCTGTAATTTTTCATAGTTCTGGTTAGACTTTTTTTTTTAGAAAATGAACCACTTATAGGTCATTGAACAGTAATTGAAATGGAAATTTACTTTGTCATAACACAAAGTTGTCATAACACAATAAGGATATACAACAAAAGTACAGGAGCAATTTGGCACACTTGATCTCATTTACTTCCTTATGGAAATGTGTCTGGGAGAATAAGGCATAGTGACTTCCATGATCTTGGGCACTCACCAAGTATAAGAGGGCTTTAATTACATATGTAATTAAGACAAAAAATTAGATAAACAAAGGAAAAAATGACTTTTCTTCTCTGTGACTTGAAGATTTTATGACAAAAAAGAGAGAAAATCACAGGACATAAAATGGACAGTATTAATGACATAAAATTAATGTTTCCCCCAAACAAAACCAATACAGCAAAAATGATAAGGAAAATAGGTAAGTGGGAAACAATCTTCACAGCAAATGGGGCTATGAATATATGGGTATATAGGGTCTTGTTCCTCCATCTTTGATCTTTTGGGAGGGGGCATGAAGATGTCAAAGATAGCTAAGTCAAAAGGGATGTACAACATATGATTATTTGAGTTATCATTCCAAATTGCTTTCAGAATGAATGCACTATTTCATAGCTCCACTAACTGTTCCTTCCTTCCAACAATTTATATTTTCCTTTTTTGTCTTTCCCAATCTGATGACTGTGAGGTATAACCTTAAAAAACTGCAAAAGTGGGCATAGAAGCAGCAAGGTCCCACAGCTCCCACACTGCCACCCTAAACACCCATAAAATTATGAGCCCAGACAAAGTCTAAGATTCTCAGACTAACACAAAAATAAAAGGAACACATCTCCAGATGAAGGCAGTGCGGCAGCAGGGGCTCATCCTGGTGGCCATAGCAGAGGCCGGCCCAGTCTAAAGCTGAGACTGTGGTCAGGCCCGGGGCAGTGGGGAGAAGCTGGGCTGAGCTGAGCTGAGCAGTGCCGGAGCCAGTCTGCAGAAGAGAGGGATCTACAGCCTCCAGCACCTCTGCATCTGTCAAGGCAAGAGGAACTGGGACAGGAGAGGGGCAGCTCACACCAGAGCAGAGACCGGCCCAGCACAAAACCACAGCCACAGCCAGGCCAGGCCCCAGGGAGGCCAGGAGGAGTAAGCCTCCCAAGCAGCAGCTTGAGTCTACTTCAAAGAAGATCTAAAGCACCTGCCTAAGGGGATTTTAAAATCCTGGTCAGAGACAGTTAGTGAAAGTGAAACTTTGAAAATTAATTTGGGGAAGGTAAAGCAATGCGTTAATCTGCCCCCAGGGCAAGGAAGCAGTGGGGGAGGGGACCTGCTGGAACCAACAGCAGTGACCCGCACCAGGCTGCTTCAGAGCCCCTGGTCTGCAGACTCCACAGTGGGGCTGAACTGATTGATCAGGGCCAAGTGCTCTTGCATTGAGTGGCCTGGATCTGGATCGTGGTCTTAGGTGGTTGTCCTGGGGTGCACTTTGAGCAAGCCAAAGCTGGAGGGACTTGCAACACCCCCTTAATAGCTCCGGCAGCTGGGAAAGCCCCAGCACTTGGGAACAGAGCTTCCCACCCTGGAAGCAGAGTTTCACAGAGCTAAAAAAACCAACCAATTAATTGACTGGCCAACATGAGGAAAAGGAAGCAAAATAAGAACAGCAATAA
>JAQQSW010012816.1:0-12450 GCA_028646575.1 Pseudocheirus occidentalis
CTGGGGGTAGGGGCAAAAAGGGGAGAAAATCTGTAACTCAAAACCTTGTGGAAATGAATGATGTAACCAAGAAAATAAATTAAAATTTAAATTAAAAAAAAGTGTATAATTAACAAAATGTCCTATTTGAGGCATTTGGGTAGAGAAATCAGAAAAAATTTGTGCACTAGATTTCTGTTTAAAATATTTCACTTATATATCTTCAAATCAATTTCTAAAAAAAATTGAAACATAATCAATAGCCTCACTTTATTTTCATGACAGATGGGCTTTAAACTTTTGATTCTTACTTCATTAAGTTATTTTTACTGTTACTTGTATTCTAGAAAGTTAATGAATGTGGCCACAAGCCTGGGTTCTGTCTCCTTCAAGTTGTTCCCAATTTTTGTTTCTTATCTCTTTAGTTTGATTGTTGACAAAAAACATCATTGTGCTATTGATTTTCCTCTTATTACATGAACCAGCTCAGCATCCCTTACTTGCTATCTGTGGGTAGTCATTCTCTCAAATGTGGAGCACTTGTAAATATTGGTTGTTCAAAATCGAGCCATTAAGAAAAAGAAAAGTTTTCATTAGAAATCCATTATGCTTCAAAATCCCTGAAGATACATAAATGAAAGCTGTCAATTTTATCACAGTATATCTCAGGCAATAACTTGAAGCTTTATTGTGAGAATCATTTTTCTAAATCGTTGCCATGGATAGCAATGTGAGAAGACTCAATGGCTCTTAATAAGTTGCTAAGATTTTGAGAGTTGACAAGCAGATGTTTTTCTCTACTGTAGGAGTTTCCTTACTAAAAGTTCCTTATATCAATGAAATCACAATCCTGGTCCAAAATAATATGTGTTTTTTCAGACAGTATGGTAAGTACTGGGAGACCCCGTGACTTAGCGGAAAGACTGTGTACATCCTCATTTGTAAAAATGAGGGAATTGAACTAGATGACCCCTAAGAACTCCAGCTCGAAGTCTTTGATTCCATGACCCAGATAATATAATGGAAAGTGTTATATGTTAGAAAAGACCATGCATGATCATAACATGTAAAATCACATTCAGCTTTGCCTAAATTAGCCAAATTTCTGGTTGTTTCAGGAATGAAGAGATGACTTTGATTGAACCCATAGTTACATATTTCTTTATATTAAGATCACTGCACAACAATGGGGATTCAATAGTGGCTAGGCAACCATGACATTCTGTAAAAGTTCATGGTGCATCATGTGTAGATGAGATCTTTTGAGGGACCACATCATATTTTCTCTTGAACTTCAGGGGGAAATGAAAAGAAAATATGAATCCAAAATTCAATAAGTGAGAATCACAGAGCATGAACCCAAAACCCAAAAACAATGAACTCCACACACAGCTACCATTGGGTCACCTGGATCAAAATCTTAAAAAAACAAAACGAAATGAAACAGTATATTATAACAACACTTCAGTTAAGAAAGCTCTCAAATAATCACTACCCACATGTGCCTCTCCCAAATCCCATTCAGTTAGACATGTTATTTATATGATCTCAGCACTCCAGTATTATTTAACTTCAATTCATAAAATATTGTAAGGACCAGCCTGGTGTTGTAAAGACTGTTTGGAATATTTACTTGTGATTACAGTTTATAGTCCTACTTTTTATCCAGTTCAAAAATATTCTGCTACTGTAACTGGATGTGTGCTTTTGTTGAGATGGTGAAAACCATGATTAGGAAACTTTCTCTCTACTGCTGTAGGTCAGCACCTTCTTTGCATTAGGTTCACAGAAGGGATTCTTAATCTTTTAGTGTTTCATGAGACCCTTTAGGAGTCTGGTGAAGCCTTTGGATTCATTTTCAGAATATTATCTTCGTTTTTGTTGTTAAATCATAATTTAAAAAATGTTAAATTCCAGTTAGATTCAGTGAAAATAAAATTATATAAATGCATATATGTGTGTATGTATATATGATTGCATGTATGTATTTAACATCCAGGTTCTCCTAAATTATTTTCTGTAGATTTGAGCATTGAAGGGTTAAATGACTTACCCAGGGTCTTACAGCTAATATATCAGAGACTATATTTGATCTTTGGTCTTCCTGGGTCTAAAGCTAGTGTTTTATCTTCTAAGTTACTGAAATTAAATAATTGAAGATGAAAGTACTGAAATGTTACTCTTATCTCATTAGGGAATGGAAAATGACCCTGGGTTCCTCTAGGAATATAACGCTTTTTAAACTACTAAATCCAGTGGATTTTAGTCACCATTATTCTTCTTGACCTCTCAGTAACATTTGACACTACTATCTGCCTTCTCCTCCTGAAAATTCCCCCTCATCTGGATTTTCATGACAGTCCTTTCTTTCGCTTATTACCTATTCAAAATCCTCATTCTTCTTCCCTGTGTCATGACCTACAGTCTTCTTCTATTATTTCTTTATACTCCTTGTCTTGTTAACTTCCTTAACTTTAAAGAGATGGTTTCCATATCTATATATCCAGCCTCTCTCTCCTGATCTGCATGCAGGCCTTTATCACTCATTGCTTGTTGGTTATTTTGAACTGGGTTATCCTTAAGCATTTTAAGCCCACCATGTCTGAAACAGAACATAATGTTTTTCCTTTCAAATTCCTCCCTCTATGTATTTTCCCATTTTCTATCAAGGGCACTCCCAACATTTTAGTTACTTAGGTTTACAGCTTCATGGCTCCTCATTCTCCTTCCCCCCTGCCATCTCCATTTAGTTGTCAATTCTCATTGATTCAATATATACAATATTCCTAGTGTCTTTCCCCTTCTCTTTACTTGCAGACATTTTGCCCACTACCATTAGTTCCAGCCTTCATCACTTCTCCTTTAGTCTGTCAGTAGCCTCCGCACTGATCTCTCTGCCCCGACTCTTTCCCCTGTCAATCTTCCACAAAGAAGTCAAAGAGACTTCTCTAAAACACATCTGATCATGTCATGCCTAGTAAGCTCCATTGCCTTTTTGCACTCAGCAAATTCTTTTATGTGGCATTTAGAACCCTTCATAATATTGCTCTAACCAACCTTTTCCAGGCTTATCACAATGTATAACCTTTACACACTCAATGGTTCAAACAAAATGGCTGACTTGTGGCCTCTCAAACCTCACCTCCTTTCTCCTGCCTTTGAACAGATTTTTCTGCATTGCTGAAATTAATTCCTTCCTTACCCCTGCCTTTTAGAGTCCTTCAGAATCTGAACTTCCTTCAAATCTCTACCCAAGTGCCTTTTCTACTATGGAGATTCTTAGCTTTTCATGTGTCATACCCCAACCTTGGTAGCCGTCTGGTAAAACCAATAGACCCCTTTTCAGAATCATATTTACAAATGAATAAAAGTAAAATATGTAGGATTACAAAGGAGATCAATTGCATTAGAGTTATCAAAACATTTTAAAAAATGAATTATAGACAAATTCAAACAATAATGGCACATAAATCAAGCCCAGCTTTGGAGGGGGGGATATCAAAAAATCAATTTTATTTCTTTAGTGTAAGGAACACATGACTAGAAAACATGTGAAAAAGGGTTTGGGATTTGTAGTGATTTTACAATATGAATTAGTTTCAACATAGCAACTGAAAGACTTAAGGTGACCTTGGATTACATTAAGACTGATCAAGTGTCCAGGATAAAAGAAGTAATAAGTTTGCTGTACTTTCCATCTATGTTTAGATCTCATCTGGACGTATTTGGTTCAGAAACACATTTTAGTAAATGTCTGGGAAAACTAGAAGAGAGATGCCTAAAGAAGACAGGATTGATGGCCATACTGTATGAATATTAATTTAAGAAATGTCGATCTGGGGTCCTGGGAAAGAGAGAGTTTGAAGGGAAATGATAACTTAGAGACAGCTACATGGCACAGTGAATAGAGCATTGGCTCAAATCCAGCCTCAGATATTTACTAGCTCTGGGCAAGTCAATTCACTTTGGCCTGCCCCAGTTTCCTCACCTATAAAATGGGCATAATAATATAACCCACCTCCCAGGGTTATTGTGAAAAGAAAATGAGATACTATTTGTATAGCATTTTGCAAACCTTAAAATATTATATAATAGTTAGTTATTATTCTTACTGATCGCTATAATTATTATTAATTATTTATGCTTATTTGATGGATTGTCTGGTAGAAGGAACATTGGGATTGTTCTGCTTGACCAAAAACTTTAGAACAAGGGTAGATTCGTGAAAGTTGTAAGATGCCACGTTTTGGTTTCTTATAAGAAAAGACTATAACAACTGGCATTATCTGAAAAATGTAATGGACTGGATTCCAAGGTAATTGAGGTAGCTCTTTACTGAAAGTCTTCAAGTTGGGAATAATGTCAAGAGAAGTTTCACATGCCCATTGAATATGAGAACTAAGTGACCTCCAAGATTGCTTCTTCTTCTGAGATTTGTAATTCTGTGACTTCATCTTCTCTACTATTAAGGTATAGGCTTATAAAATAGTAGTGTTTTTGAATAGGCTAAGGCAAGGTAATTGGGATTAAGTGACTTGCCCAAGGTCACACAGCTAGTAAGTGTCAAATATCTGAGGTCAAATTTGAACCCAGGTCCTCCTGACTATTTTTAATTAAACATAATTTAAATAATATAGTAATTAACTTAAGGCTATCATTAAATGATAAAGATACATCCCAAACTCCAAAGTATATAAAGTTATTTTTAAGAAACTATGTTTTCACCCATGTGTAAAATATTGATAGTGGTTTTATTTGTCACAGTGAAAACCCTTGAACACAATATATACTCAATAATTGGAGATTGGCCAGAGAATTTATGAAATGTGATAATTAAATGTTACTGGGATACAAGGAACAATTATATAATCCTTTTGTGAAGACATTGGAAGATATATATGAGAGAATGGAGACTGAAGAAAGCAAAGGAAAGGAGGAATGGACCCTGACTGTAGTTTTGGACTAAAGTCAATAGCATGAAGTAATAAAACTCTGGAACAGTGGACAATATTAGCTCCCTTCTGTTAAAGATAAGAGGTGTCTCCTTCCTTTCTGTTGATCTCCTAATATGCTGCAAAAATGGGAAATGTCTGATGCTATAAATTGTAGTTACTTTTGTTTTCAGAGAACACACTCTCTATGGGGGCAGCTAGCTGACACCATAATGCATAGAGTGGCAGGCCTGAGTCAGGAAGACTCATCTTCATGAGTTCAAATCCAGCCTCAGACATGTACTAACTGTGTGACCCTGAGCAAGTCACTTCACCCTCATTTGCTTCGGTTTCCTCACCTGTAAAATGAACTGGAGAAGGAAATGGCAAGCCAATCCAGTATCTGCCAAGAAACCCCCAAATGGTGTTATGAAGCAGTCATGAAACAACTGAAATGACTGAATGATGATTATGTATGGAGTATGTCATTGTCATACAGCTTGTTTGTATGTGTCTGAGTCCAGATTCAAAACCAGAAGGTATAATTTTCTACCTACTGTGTCCAGAAAGGTAAGGATAAAAAAACGAGGTTAGTAGATCAAAAAGGGACATGAATGTTATACTGAGGAGTTTGAATTTTATTCATTAGATAGTAGGAGGTGTGATGGATGAATTGCTGGGCTTGGAAGGAGAAAGATCAAATTCTGCCACAGACATTTACTGCCTTGTGATCATGGGCAAATTACTCTTCTTTGAAGTGTCTATTATGTTAAAAAAAAGTGATTTCAAGTTCTAGATCAATAACCTGGGATTTTGTTGATGCGGGAATTTCTTCTACCAATGGTATTATAGTCACTTACTAGAGGATTGCCTATGCTTTCATAGAAAATTTAACACTCAGAAAATCTAACAGTAGAAGGACCAGGAACATCAACTAATACAAAAATGGTATAATTTTATTCTTAAATAAAAATTTTCACCCTATTAGCTCTATTTTCTGCACCCTATAAAGAAAAATACACTGCAGCAATTGATGGAGCTTCAATTCCAGTCCCTCTAGTGACTTGACCAGAATTGATTTGAACTGAATCCTTGCTGATTCTGATTATAGCACTCTGTTCACTGGGCACCACTGCTTTGCAGTAAATTTTAAAGATGTGTCGAGTTTGATTTTATCACTTTAAGGAGGGCATCATTTCTTCTAACAAGGTCACAAGATTCAGAATATCAGCATTTTGTCTTGCTTTCACAATCTCAGCACTTGATTAATTACGAATTGCTTCTGTGAAGGAAAGGACCATGGATTTCCCCTTCATATTGTTCAATACAAAATGATACAAATACCACTGGTGAAACACCACTGATGTTTAGGTCCATGAAAAACTATACTATAATAAAATTCTTTTGCATTTTTTCCTGATTATATAGCTCCATGTTTATTTATCAACGAAGCTAGGTAACATAGCAAATAGAGTGCTGGAGTCTAGAATACACAAGTTTAAATTTGACTGTAGGTAGATGCTTGCTTGTTGTGTGTTTACAGGCAAACCACATTACCCTTTCAGCCTCAGTTTCCTCATCTATAAAATGGGGATAACAATAATATCTACTGCTTGAGGTATTTGTGAGAGTTACAGGTATAAATGAGATTACAGATATGAAATGCTACCTAATTGGTAGCTATTCTTGTTGTTTTTGCTGTTGTTGTTATTATTCTTACTATTAAAATAATGATAGCTTCAAATAAGATGGATCATAGATCTTCCAGGGCAGCTGAATTCTGTGATAAAATACTAAACTTGCCAGTCACTGGTTAACCATCCGTTGATTGTTGGTCCTAGATGGGATGATGTAGTTACAGCCAGAATCAGACGGCTGGGTCAGGGTCTAGGTTTAGGGTACTCTAGAACCCTTCCTAATGGCTTGCTAAATCTGATTGCTGCATTTTCAGTGTGAGCAATTACAACCCCACCACAAATAAGGATTTGATTTGTTGCTTTGTTGATTGTCTAGAATTAAAAAAAACATTAATAATGCAGATTAAAATGAAAAGTGTATGTGCATCTTTTTTTTTTCCTAGAGAGCCTGGTGGTTAAACATTTTCTGGCACAGCCCTCTATTGCTATGTAATTATTGCTCTAACTCAGCAGGAGGGCAATCGAACACTTAGAGAATAAAATCATCACCAGCCTGGGGTAGAAACTAATAAGTAATTATAACAACTGGCATTTATTTCTCACTCTAAGGTTTGCAAAGTTCTTCACCTCCAGTATATTATATGAGCCCCACAGCATCCTGATCAGGGTTTTCTGAAAAGAACAATCCAGAGATCAGACAATTGATACCTGAAAGCAAAGATGTGGGAGTTAAAAGAGTTTCAGGATGGGTGCCCAGACCACTACCCAGGATGCATCCTCTATGGTGCAGATGAAAGAATGCATTTGGAGTCACGGAACCTTGGGTTTAAAACCAGGTTCTTTCCTTGGCTGTCACTATCACTTTGGACAATTATCTTAACCATTTCTGGATTCAATTTTCTTTTCTTCAAAATAATATAGCTTTAAGAATTTACATTGGGGGTCCCTTATAGGTCTGATCTAATGACCTCTCTTCTCTGTGGGTCATTCTGATTATATACAAATGTTGGACTCTCTTTACTACCTCTTGGCCAATACTTGCTCAATCTTCACTATCTTCCAAAGGAAGAATGAGGACAACAGAGATAATGTGAATGAAATGGGTGCCAAGAAGGGTGAATCTGGTTAAAGAAATAAATAAGAATGCCCCCCAGTCTCTTTCAGTGCTTTACTAAGGATCCCAGTGGACTATAATATTTAAACGAATTTTTGGTTTTTAAGAAGGGATGGATGCTATCATTAGTGCCTGCTTCCCACCCACTTTTTGTTTTTATTTCTTCTAATACAGGGTAGATTTGTATAAGCTCTATCAGTTGAATAGGTAGCAAGAAAATGGTAAGCTGAGGGATGAGGAGATTAAATTCAAGAGTCTGAAGTTCCAAGTCTGATTCTTATCAGCTTTGAGTTTAACCTCTCTTATCCCAAATCCTCTCAACATTAAAGAAGACTTAATGTCCTTTGCTGGCTCAATCCATAGGCCCCGGAAGAAAAATAACTAAACCAGCTTCTCTTATATCCATCTGCCCATTAGTTTCATCCAACAGGTGAAGCTTGATATTCAGTGCTGTGGGAGGAGTGGAGACTTGGTCCCTGATCTCAAGGGGCTTATAGTATAATAAAGAAGATGAGGCAAGTAGCTAAGGCAATGACTGGGTCACCTGGGTAGTTAGCCTCAGAGACAGGATTTGAACCAAGGTCTCTAAACTTCAGAGACAGCGTACTGTCCACTGCACTGCACCTGTGATTTCTTCATGGAGTAGGTAACTGTCATAAACTACTTCTATTAATGAAGAATTTGTAGCTGTTTTTATAACTTTACAGTCTTAGAGTTATACAGGGTACTATGAAGTGGCATGACATGTCTAGGGTCACACAGTCATCCCGTGTTAGAGGCCGTGCTGAAACTCAAGTATTCCTAACTTTAGGATCAGTTCTCAGATATATCATGCTGCTTCTTGGAGGAAGGAGTAAGAGACAGGAAATCACAGATATTCAGAAAAATGGACTAGTTCTTTTTAGCCTATATATATACTGTATGCCATGGGCCACTACGTGGCACTGTAGTGGATAGAGTGTCAGGCCTGCAGTCAGGAAAATTCATCTTTCTAAATCCAAATGCAGTATCTGATGCTTACTAGCCATGTTACCCTGGGCAAGTCACTTTGCCCTATTTGCCTCAGTTTCTTCATTTATAAAATGAGCTAGAGAAGGAAATGGCAAACCATTCCACTGAGAAAACCCCAAATGAGGATCATGACTGAACAACAATAATCATACACAATAATAATAACTGTCATTTAGTTAATATTCTAAGGTTTGCAAAGCACTATATAGATATTATGACATTCAGTTTTCATAACAACCCGGGGATGTGGTGTCTATTATTTTCCCCATTTTACAGATGAGAAAACTGAGGCTACTTATGGCACCTTCTGTTCACGCACACACACACACACACAAACACACACGGAAATACACTGAGGAATAATCTTTGAATGCTAAAACGTTTATTGAATTTTCTAAATAATCTTCCCCTAACTCTCCTCCCTGTAATATCTCCCAGACTCTTGAACGCCCAGGTAACTTTACTTTTGTTTTGTTTTAGAGCATGTTAAGGAGGCATTTTTGGTTTTTTTGTTAGTCATCACCTGAACATTTTCCCAGACTTGCCCAAGATCACACAATTAGTAAGTCTCTGTGGAAGCTTTGAACTTATACGTTGATAAAGTCATAGATTAAGGAACCATATAGGTCCCTGAGTCTAATCTCCTCATTTTACATAAGAGAAAACAGAGAATTAGGAGAGTGAAGTTAATTGCTCAGGGTCACACAGGCTGTAAATATGTGGGGCAAAATTTGAATTTGAATCTTCCTCCCTTGAAGCCTATGACTCTTGTCCATTACATCTCCTGCTATCTATGACTTAAAGTCCAGACTTCTTAGTATGACATTCATGCCCCTAGGGGATATAGCCCCATCCTCATTTTCTGTGCTTATCTTTACAAGCACAGTGGATAGAGCTCTAAACCTAGAGACAGGAAGACCTGTCACAGGGGAAGGGGGAGGGGGAGGAAGAGAAGAGAAAGAGAAAGAAAAGAGGAGAAAGAGAAAGAAAAAGAAAGAGAAACAGGAAACACATTTTGACTCAGGACATTTTCACTAACTGTCCTCCATGCCTTGAATTTTGTCCCTCTTCATCACTTCTCCTCCTGGCTTCCCTGGTGTATTTCAAGTCTCAGCTCAGTCCTGCCTTCTATAAGAAGCCTTTGCTGATCCCTCTATTGTTAGTGCCTTCCCCTTCAGCTTATCTCCTGTCTGTTACCTTGTATATTAATTAGTAGACAATGGAGGGCTCTTGAATTCTTTCTTTCTTTCTTTCTTTCTTTCTTTCTTTCTTTCTTTCTTTCTTTCTTTCTTTCTTTCTTTCTTTCTTTCTTTCTTTCTTCGAGGGTTTATTTAACACAAATAAAGATGTGCAAAGCTTTTTACTCATTTTCTTCACTCCACTCTAGCATTTGGACTGGTGATCTTGATGGCTAGCTGAGATGTTCTCTCAAAAATAATTTCTGATTCTTAGAAGAAACATTGTTAGCGATCTCAGCGTAGTACGATTTGTTGCACATCAGGATCACTTCTAGCTCTTTGACATTTCGCACCCAAAACTTCCTTAATCCACTTTGCAGCATGTGTTTTGTCTTCTTATTGCTTCCATAACCAATATTGGGCATCAAGATCTGGCCCTTGAATCGTCTTTGCACCCTTTTGTCAATGTCTCTTAGTTTACGCCAGTTTCTCTTGATCTTGACATACCTGTCTGACTGGTACCAGATGAACTTCTTGGTCCTCTTCTTGATGATTTTAGGCTTCATGAGGGGTCTGAAGGCAGGCATGGAGCAGCCCCTCCACGGGCAGTGCCAACAGAAAGAGAGAGATTGAAGTCACTTTCTATATCATCTGTATTAATGATAATAATAATGATAATGATAATGATAATAATAACGAAGCATTCATGTGGAGCTTTAAGGTTTCCAAAGTGTTTTATGCATGTTCTCTCATCTGATCCTGACAAGAGCCCTATGGGATGGGGACTGTCATCATTTCTGTTTTACAAATCAGGAAAAGAAAGCTCAAAGGTTCAGTGACTTGCCCAAGGTCATATAAGCATAATGTGTCTGAGGCAAGGTCTTTCTGACCCCATGCTTAGGAGATTCACCTTTCCGAAGTGTCTCTTGCTTTGAACTCGATCCAGAGCAGCAGCCCTTAACCATCTTTGTGCCATGGATTCATTTTGCAGTCTGGCGATGCTTAAGGGTCCATTCTCAGGCTAATGTTTTTACATACAAAAAAGTAAACAACCTCCCCCTCCCCAAGCAATTACAAGGAAAACCAATATGTTTTGAAATATAGTTATCATAATATTGAAACTCAAATTAATGGACCTAACCCATGCTCTAGAACAGGGGTGGGGAACCTGTGGCCTCAAGGCCTCTACTCTTCAAATGTGGCCCTCTGGCTGAATCCAAGCTTCACTTGTTCTACGAAGTTTGAATTCAGTCAAAAGGTTGCACTTGAGGACCTAGAGGGCCTCAAAGCCACAAGTTTCCCACTCCTGTTCTAGAGTAAGAAGATACAAGCCTCATTAGGAATTTTACCATAGAGTCACTTAATTACCAATAAAACAAATTATTATACATTTACATATTTTCTAAAATTGTCCTTTTTTGTCACATGAAAGAAGTGAGCCCTAAACCTCTGAAGTCTCTTTTGCATAACAGCTTGTATTCACATAGTCTTAGAGTTTGGCTGAGGAATAGTCTTTGAACTCTCAAACATTTACATCAGTTTTCTAAATATTTTTTTTCGTGCTCTTGCTGTCTGTAAAAGCTTGCTTTTCATGTTCCAAGCACAATGGGGAGACTCAATTCTGTCAACATCAGCTTAGATACATTTCTGCTTCTGTAATTTAATAATGGTGGAACTGGAGGAAGGATAGTATTCATTGGGTGTTGGCATTTAAAAGAACTTATATTTAGTTACAGATTATTTCTGGCTAGTCTCTGTCTGCCCAGGATATAAACAAGCCTAATGCCTTTAGAAAACCATTCTTAGGAACTTAAAATTGTAAAAAAGGAAGAAATGAGAAGGGAAGGAAAAAACCATTAAACCACTACCCATTGTGATACTTTTAGGCTTACCAAGAGATTCAGAGACCAAGAGGCTGGTCATATATCTGTGACAGGAACCTCAGAGGCCATGGTATCTAGCTTGTTTGTTCACTCCCCACTCAAATTACCTTCTGTTTACTGGTGTTTTTATACAGATCATAAAGCTAGTGCTTGAAAGGACAGTTGAGGGTAACTAGTCAACTCCCCTTAATTTTGCACAAGAAGAAGGAAGGAAAGAAAAAAAAGCATTTATTAAGTGACTTCTTCCTATGTGCCAGAATCCATGCTGAATGAGTTACAAATATCTCATTTAATTCTCACAACAACCAGGAAAGTAGGTGGTAATTATTATCCCTGTATCAAAGGTTAAGTGTCTTGCCCAGAGTCACACAAATATTAAGTGTCTGAGGCTACATTTGAACTCAGGTCTTTGGAGCTCCTGGCCCAGGGCTCATTCCGTTGTGCCATCTAGTTGATGGGGAAATTGAGGCCCAGAGAAATAAAATGATCTGTTTGAGATAACTTAAGTAGTTATTTTCAGAGGTGGGTTTTCAATTCACAACCTGTGATTTCAGAGGTAGTATTCTTTCTGCAGTACAATGAGGCATTGGCTAGCCTTCTTGTTCTTCTAAGAAAATAAGATTGTAGAATCAGCCTAACTAGTAAGAATTTAACTCTAAAATCTATAGTCCCATCATTTCCCTTCCCATCCCTACATTTCCTGTAAAGACGACATGG
>JAQQSW010012817.1:0-12450 GCA_028646575.1 Pseudocheirus occidentalis
AAAGGAAAGGAAAGGAAAGGAAAGGAAAGGAAAGGAAAGGAAAGGAAGAAAGGAAGAAATAAAGAAAGGAAGAAAGAAAGAAAGGAAGAAAGAAAGAAAGAAAGAAAGAAAGAAAGAAAGAAAGAAAGAAAGAAAGAAAGAAAAAGAAAGAAAGAGAGAAAGAAAGAAAGAAAATTCAAGCACTGAACAGAAATATCAGTTATAATTCTCTGCTAGACCTCATACCCTGAAGCAAGGGTTCTTACATGGACACCATGTTCAAAATGTTAGGCTAATCATTGTCAACAGACCTGGGACAAAAAAAAATTCTTACCATAGTGTGATGCCCCAAATAGTCTAAAATATTTCATAGAAGTTTCATTTCAGTATAATCTGTTCAGTTTTAAGGTGACAAAGTATTAAACTTTATGAAAAATGGATGCTTCCTCTTGACTACTAAATAGTCCATTTTTTCGAGATTGTGAACTGAAGGTTCTATCTGAACCAAAAGGTCTCCAAGGCTTCAGTCCTAAAGGGTAGAGGTGTTGTTCCTTAAAGTAATAGTTACAAATCACATTTCTCTAGTGTTTTGAAGTTTTAAAAGTGCTAGCTTACCAACAAGTCTATGATATATCTAGGTCGGTTTTATTATCCTTAGTATAACAACATTTTATTGTTGTTGTTCATTTATTTCAATTGTGGTTGACTCTTTGTGATCCCCTTTGGGCAAAAATACTGGAGTGGTTTGCCATTTCCTACTTCAGTTCATTTTGCAGATGAAGAAACTGAGGCAAATAGAGATAACTGATTTGCCAGGGGTGACACAGCTAGTAAGCATCTGGGGTCAGATGTGAACTCAGGTCTTTCTGATGCCAGGCCTGGTGCTCTATCCACTGCACCACCTACCTGCTCTAATAACATTTTTCAGGGAAGGAAAGTGAGACATGAGAGGTAAAACAACTTGTCAAGTCATACAAGCTAAGGATTCCTTAGAATGAGGAATTAGATCCAGGTCCTTTACCCAAAGTCTAGTGGGTTTTTTTCCACCATACCTCCAACAAAAGGTCTAATATGCTCTAAAAAGGCTACCACAAGTGAATCTATACTGGTGACATCCCATCATGTTATTTGTGACAAAGCAACTCCATTGAGTTGATGAACCCATAGCAGGGCATGGTTCTAGACATGACTTCAAAGGCTCAGTGAAGGGAAAATTTAAGTAACCAAAATCTAGTATCTTCTAATTAAAGAATTTTGGAGCTGGAAGAGACTTTGGAGAAGTTAGAAGGGACAATAAGATACCATACAAAATGCTGACTTTAGAATAGGAAAGTATGACGTGCCTCTCCTACTGACTAGGGCTAGTCACTTCAGCTCCCCGGGCCTCATTTTCCCCATCTAAAGGATGGGTAAAAGGAAGGGACTGGACTAGAGAGTCAAGATTGGATTAGATGGTCTCTTAGATACTTTCTAGCTCTAAATACTATGATTTAATCATTCAAATAGTATCATACCTCAGAAGAATATCTATTGTCAAATGAATATGGATATGTGAAAAAGAGTAAGTCAATGAATGAGCCAAGAAATCCCATTTAATTCAACAAGAAGCATTCGTTTAAGACATGTTTGTTATACATCTGGCACTAGGGATGAAAATGCAACAATGAAAACAGTCCCTACTCTCAAGGGTATTATATTCTATAGGGCATTCTATAGGGTGAGGTAGAGAGATATAAAGTCTTTTAAAAACAAATCCTAGTAAAAAGAATGCAGCAATATGTACAAAAAAGTATTCGTTGTGATCCAATTGGATCTGAGAGGGGAGAGGAGGAGGAGAAGAGGAAGGAGGGGGAGAAGGAGAAGAAGAAGGAGAAGGAGAAGGAGGAGGAGGAGGAGGAGAAGAAGAAGAAGAAGAAGAAGAAGAAGAAGAAGAAGAAGAAGAAGAAGAAGAAGAAGAAGACAATGACGGAGAAGGAGGAGGAGGAGAAGGAGAAGAAGAAATAATCCCTGTTTTCAAAGAGTTTACATTGCAACTGAGTAGGCAGCATGTGCATACATAAATGTATACAGAAAAAATATAATGGCAATAAATATTTAATGTTGAAGCATGCTTTGCACCTCGAGAGTAAGAGCTGATAGTGCCTGAATATAGAGTATATTCATGCTATTTTTAAATTTCTTTCAGTCTTTTTATTTCATTTGAGTCTTCTTATATAAAATTTTTACTGATATGTAAATATTTTACATGATTGCTCATGTGTAACCAATATCTAATTGCTTACAGTCTCAGGGAAGGAGGAGGGGAAGAAGGGACAGAGGGACAGAATTTGGAACCCAAAACTTTTTTTTAATGTTAAAAATTTGTTTTAACATGTAATTGGGGAAAAATAAAATATATTAAATTTTTAAAAACAAAATGTAAGATAGCTGTAAAAAAGAGAGGAAAAGCACTAGCAATTAGGGAGATAAGGCAAGGTTTTGTACAGAACAAAATTCCTCAAATGGCATCTGTGAAAATGGCTTTTAAAAATATTTATAACTATATTTCAGCCTAACTCATTTTCTTTGTAATCCTATATATTTTATTTTGTGCATCTAAAAAAAGTTATTCTGAAAGGGGGTTCATTGGCTTCACTAGATTGTCAAAAAGTCTTGAATACACAAAAAGAACCCCCGAGGTAGGTGGTGGTGCTTGAGCTGTGTTTTGAAGGAAGAGAAAGCTTTTTATGAGGTAAGGAAGGACTGCTTTCCAGACATGGAGGATGGCTAGAACAAAGACACAGAGACAGTAAATAGAGGATCTATGTGTGAGGATGAAAGGAAGAGAAGGCTAGGGTGGGTAGATTTCACCAGGTGAGAGGGAGAATAATGTATAAATATGATGCACTAGGAAGATAGATTGGGGCCAGGCTGAAAAAGGTTTTAACAGCTTGAAAAACATCATCAATGTGTGGATTAATTTTGTTGTAATTCTTTTTTCCATTCTTCTTTTACTTATTTTTGGGTTGTTTTGTTTTTACACTGGATAACAGACAAGGAATGATATATCTGAAAATAAATGGTGACCTAAAACCGAAAGATTTTCTTTTTAAAGCCCCCTAATTCTCACTGTGCACCGTGTATCGCTTTATCTTCCAAGCAAGACAACTACCCTTCCAGAAAGCAACTTAGGCAGGTCCCTCCCCGGGATATGTGTCCCTTGACTTGTTATGACTTTGTGAAAAAATGCCACTGTGCCAAGTCTCTCTTCACTGCTGGAATCTGGGGACTCCAGCAGCTTCTGTCCAAAGGTTTCAGAAAGCTTTAGTTCTGAGCTGAGGGAACAGAAGGGGTCTCATTGAAATGACATCCTGTGGAAGTGACCTAAGCTACACAGTTCAAAGGAACCCTGCCTAGATACTGGGAACAGCTGACTGCATTGGACTTTCACACTTTAGCGAGTTTCAAATTCACATATTTATGGATGGGTATTAATAGGAATTTCCACGGCACCTTTTCTTTCATCCAGCTGGGCAATTTGCATGACACTCTTTCAGTCGTCCCCAGGATTAAGTAGCCAAAACTGGCTGTTGTGAGTGACCCCAGGGAACACAATTGCATTCATCACAGTTCATGCCATAGAAAGCTGCAAGGAAAAACTATTTTTCCTTTCCCAAATTAGGCCTCAGGACCTCAAAACAATCTAATATTTATAGATGTTTTGACAGACTAATGAAAAGAGAGGAATCTTTGCGTGGCAGGATAAGTGCCAGCTTCTAGGTATGTGAGAAGTGCAAGGTGATAATATATTCAAAACAGACAAGTATGGCAGTCAGCTAC
Source organism: Pseudocheirus occidentalis (assembly GCA_028646575.1). Lineage (NCBI taxonomy): Eukaryota > Metazoa > Chordata > Mammalia > Diprotodontia > Pseudocheiridae > Pseudocheirus > Pseudocheirus occidentalis. The sequence continues at coordinate 3,799 of JAQQSW010012817.1, forward strand.
CATTATAACATTTGACTATCAGGAAAAATTGAGGTAGTATATCAGCCATGTGATACATAGATCCCCCAACTCAGGAGATCATCTTTATGCTTCTGCTAGACTCTAATATTCTTCAGATTTCTCTCCCAGTTTTGCCGCCTCATATCATAATTACTCAACCTATAGGGTACTTTGCATCTGGTTTTCAAATTACTCATTCCAATGGGCTTTGCACACGAATCAGGTCCACATTAGGGACAACCTGGAGAACTGGCCAAAGAGTATTGGTTTTCAACATTTTGGTAGGTAACGATGTGGTTGATCTTCTCTCTGGAACATCTTTATCTCTGATGATAAAGGCTTCTCAAAAGACAACAGAAGAACCCCTTGTTAGTATAGGAAGGGGAAAAGTACATCCTTCAGCTACTAGGTGGCTATCAAATTGTCATCATTGTTTCAAACCTTCCGGTTAAAACAGATGAAACTTGCAATCCAAAATTGGGTTCCCTTGCTTTTTAACTCTCGGTTTCCTCTCTGGCTCGTTGATCTGGTCAGCATGGGAGTTCTCCCCAACCCTGCTTCCTACACTTTTCAATTCAATAAACATTAATAAGTGCCCACTAAGTTCCAGGCACTGTGCGAAATGCTGAGAATACAAATAAGAAAAGGAAAAACAGTCCCTGCCCTCATGGACCTTAACGTCTAATGGGGGAAGGCAACACACAGAAGGAAGCTGAAAAGTGGGCCAGGGGGTACCCAGCCATGGGTCATCTTGTTCTAAGGAGCTGAAACCAGACAGGGCTGCAGGTAGAGAATGGAGTCTCTATCATCCATGGCTTTTCACAGAGTCCCCAAAGGGGATCAACCCAGCACAATCAAAGCTTCTTAATGAGGCTTCCTGTGGGTACCTGGGATGTTCATGGGCTATTGCTATTCAACTGGTCCCTCTCTTTTTTGAATCACTGTCATATGGTCAACAATTATTGCTTAGAGGCTTACTATGTTCCACGCACTGTGAGTCAGAGGACCTGAATTCAAATTCTATCTGTCCCATTCTATTTTGGCAAGTCACTTCACTATGTTAGTGCTCTAGACTACACCCCCACAAAAAAGCACATTCTATTTATTTTGTAAATATTTTGCATAGAGAGAGGCAGCTAGGTAGCCCAATAAATACAGCACAGGACTTAAGATCAGGAAGACGAGTGCAAATCCAGCCTCAGGCATTTACTAGCTGATTGCCCCTGAACAAGTCACTTAAGCATTTTTGCCTCGGTTTCCCCTTTTGTAAAATGAGAAAAAATAGCATCTGCCTTCTAGGGATGAGGTAATATATTCAATAAACATGATTAATCACCTAGTATGTGTCTCAAGGGGCTTCAAATCTAATGTGGGAGATGCTTGCCAGGCACTGTGCTAATTAATGTGTAAAACCTTGCTTAATGCACGCAAACCTTAAGTCCTACATAAATACTAGCTATCATCACCATCATCATCATTACGTTTATTATTTGCCAGAATACAATATGCTCAGTAGTGGCAATACAAAAAAAAAGTAAAAATAGCTCCTGCCCTCAAGGAGATTACCTTCCATTAAGAGAGAAGAGAAGATGCAGTTCATTACAGCATAAGTAACATTGAACTGGGAGTCAGGAGGTCTTGATGTTTAGTCACCCTTTGAGGCCGGTATTATAGGCATTATGTATCCTCATTTCACAGATGAGGAAATTGCCTTTCCTTTGGTTACTGAGCTAGTGAAGTATCAGATGGAAGATTCGAATTCAATTCTCCTCCAATTCAAATTTTGGTCCTCTTTCTATTATTTGTACCTGTAATCTGTCCAAACAAATTTATTTACAAAGTGTTTTACTAAAAAAAAATCCTTGGTGGTATGAAATTATCTCCATTTTATAGATGCATCTAACTGGTTTCCCTGAATTTCCTCCTAAACATTCACTTTCATTTGTTTGCTGTCTCTCTTAGTGCCCACAAAAGCTAGAGACTATGGCAGGGGAATGGAAAGAGAAGAGAGAAGGAAGAGTAATGGCACCAAAGGTACCCAGAGCGAAGCATCAACCAAGGGAAACAGAAGAATTCCTAGATCTCTAAAGCTCACATGGCCACAACTGCTGGAAGAGCCAGGACTCGTGTGGACATATCCCCGACTGCTTCTCTGGGAGCAGAGTGTTGGGGGTGGAAAAGAACGTAATCAGAACCTGGGATAACTGCAGTTGGTGAGCCTGCTTACTTTTTAATTTTCTTCTTTTTAATATTTCTATTTCTCAATGATGTGCTTCTCCAGGCACAGAAATGGAGAGGGCAATCTAATAGAGACAGGGTGCCATGGAGAAAAGGAAAGTTCCCCTGCTCCCCCCACCATCACTGCTGTAGGAAGGAGCAGATGGGAAGGCAAGGGGAAATGATGTTTCACTGGTTCTGCATTGTGGTGCAAAGGCATGTCTGTCCGATGTCAGTTATGGCTCTGGATCTTGGTCAGTGGGTATTAAAGCAGGACAGGGTTAGCCTGGCATTTATATTATTCCTTCCCAGCTAGAGATTGTGAATTTATTTAAGGTTCCTTCTTCTGAGAGAGTAGAATGGGTTGTACACAAGCCCAAGGAAAGGCAGAAGGCCCCACAGCTTCCTCCTGTTTCTACAATGTTCCTTAGACTTGAAATACTGCCATCATTCACCTTCAGTTTCTTCTTGGGCTTCATTGGAAAACTAGAAGAAAAATCATGGTACTTCCAATAACTCTGGAGACCCTGAAGAAGCTGCTGAAATATTCTTCCAGGCCAATCACTTGCTACATAATTACCTCAGCTTTCACTTTTCATTAGGATTAGGCAAGCAGAAAAAGAAACACATTCCCCAGCCTTTCATTCAAGGCTTCAGCTGGAGCTCTGACTCAACAGCCTGGGAAACCCTGGAAGGGAGATTTTCATGATACCTTCTTTCATCATGCCCTTTAAGAAAACATATTGACCGAGTCTTAAAGAGCACTGAAAGCGACTCTCATGAATAACAAGAATCTTCATCCAACTTAGAATGTGGGCTCCTTGAGGACAGGGGCTGGTTGGCTTTTTGCCTCTGCATCCCTAGTTTCTAACGCAGCATATTTATCTGCAGTACGTGTATAATAAATCCTTGTTTGTTGATGGATTGACCCATCAATTCCAACAAATATAAATTCAACAAACGTTTATTAAATGTCTTGTTCAATGCTATTCTAAGGTCTGCAATGTACATGTGCCCCAGGCTGGGGTGTCATGGAAGCCTTTGGTGGTCAGTTCCGAGGAGCCTATGGATCTCTTTTCAGAATCATGTTCTTAAATGGATAAAACAAAATGCAGGGCATTGCAAGGATACCATAAAGATTTGTCTTGTTTTTCCCATGAAAATTCACAGACTCCCTGAAATCTATCCATGGATCCAACCTCAATTTAAGAACCCCTGAGGCCAGAGGATTCAAAGCTCACAATAAGAGAAAGTCATTGGGTTTCAAGAAATTGGAAGGAAGGAAAGAAGGAAGGAAGGGAGGGAGGGAGAGAGGGAAAAAGGGAGAAAGGGAGGGAGGGAGGGAGACAGAGAGGGAAGGAGGGAAGTGCTATTATTGTGCCCATTTCACAGTTGAGGAAACTGAGACAGGCAGAGCTTTAATGAATTACTTGCCCAAGGTACACAGCTAGTAAATGTCTGAGGTCATACTTGAACTCAGGTTTTTCTGACTCCAAGCCCGGACTCTACCCAGTTCATAACTTAGGAGGAAAACAAGACACTATCAACTCACTCAAATAGTCTACTGGGTCAGGAATCTATCTGATCTTTTCCTTCCCTCCTCCATACAGACTCACCCATGCCTGCCCATCCCATGTGACTCTTCTCCAAGTGCTCCCATAGGACCAAAAGGATTTATTTCTCTTGAAACCACACATATACCAGTGGAGCATAAACCCTGTGACTGTGTCTTTACTGCCTCCTGTCTCTCTTAGACCTAAAAAGAGGGCAGGGATGTGCATCCAGGGTCACACGCTGGTTCAGCTGAACACAGCTACCCAATGTTACTATGCTTGGTGGTCTAATGGTCTGAAGTGTCAGGAAGGGACCACATTTCCTCATATCCTGGCTATTTTATACCCAAATAACCAAGATGCTACATCAATGAGTGAGCCTTAATCCCCTAAGCCAAGGACAGTTTTTGATACCTTTTAAGGAAAAACTGGCTTAAGTTGAAATTAGCATGAGGGATAGAGAATATTGCCCCCACCACACTCACTGAGCCTGAGTCAAGACAAAAGCTTTAAAAACGACACTATGAGTGATAGTAGTGGCCTTCATTCTTGGGAACGAGTGAGAGTCAAGAGATAATTCAAAACCCTTGAATGTCAAAAATATATACAAACTGACATGCCTACTCCCACTGAATTAATGGGCTTCATTTGATTTTTAGCATAAAAACTACGCATCTCAGAATATTGTTCAGTATGAGAGCCAGTTATTGGTGGATAACTTGCAGTTCTCTTTCTGAAGCTCCCTAATAAGACACAAGATCATTACTAAGATGGCCATGAAAGTTGGCTTGGCCCAGATATCTCATTTGGCACTCATTATGCGTGAGGGTTCACTGGGAACAAACTAATTACTAATGTAGCATGGGCTGACCTTCCTTATAAATGGTTCCTTGACAATAGAGGAGTCTATTCACCAATGTGTCTAAATCTAAATACTATTTCCTTCTCAACTGATACTATTATAACTTGGCTGCTGAAAATAGATTTGGGGGAGAAGGGAAAGTAATACTTTTTTTTAAATAAAAGAGAAAGTTAAAAGGTAAATATGACCTATAAAGATTCTGAGAACTTTGTATATTTAAATACATATGAGTTCCTTTCCATCTGAGAAGGTGTTGGCAACGTGCCTATCTGAGCACAGAGGGATAAAACTCTGGCCCTTGACTCGGAAACAACAGAGAGCTGATTGAGAACCCCACCTCTCAGACTTGCTGATCACTAGCAAGTCCCCAAGCTGTTTGAGCCTAAATTTCCTCACCTTTGAAATGGGGATAATAATACCTATAGTGTTTATCTTATAGGATTGTTGTTGAAGAGTGAATAGGACAATACAATAGCTCCAGTATTTTAAAAACGTTTAATGTATTTTCTGAATGTCAGTTACTATCACGACTGTCACCACCTTCAGTGTCCATCTCTGTAATGCTGGGGTGAGACCCCAATGAGATGCTATTCATACAGCATGTTATAAACGCCAATTGCCATCATCATCATTATCATCATCATCATCATCATTGTAGTTATTGGCACGGGTGACGACAGTGCATATCTGATAGCTGCCAAGGAACAAACAAAATTATGCTTACATCATCAATAAGAAAAAGAGCTAATAGTATCTACCTCCATTTTATTCAGCTTTTAAAGCTTAGAAATCACTTTCCTGTAAGATAAGTAGACCAGTGTCATTATTCCCCCTTTACAGATGATGAAAGTCATAGTCAGAAAGAGCTAGTGACTATCGGAGCATCACACAGCTTGTGAGCAAAATAGGACTGGGATAGAGGGCAAAGCCCCAGGTGAGATCCAGCCTTCGGTTTCTCTGAAGTCCATTCCATTTCCAACAGGCTGGGTCTGGGAATCTCAAGGGTACAGGTTCAGGAAATGAGTTTTAGAACTGGAAGGCTGGTCTGTATGAGAGTAGGTTAGTATGTCCTACTTCCTTCCTTCCAACTCTCTGAAATCCAGTGACTTTCTCTTATTTTGAACTTTCTATCCCATCCATTCCCTGGCCCCAGGGGTCCTTAATTAAATTGGGGGTTGAATCCAAGGCATTTTGACATCTCATCAAGTTCATTCTTCTGTTGCTCGTGAACATCTAAAGTCATAGTCATAAAATCATAGACTGCAATTTAGAATAGGGGTTTTCAGGCACAGTGTTTGAACTTACTTTTTAAAAATATTTTGGTGGCTGTGTTTCCATTTAATTGATCTCCTTTGTAATTTTATGTATTTTATTTTCTACATTTAAATATCATTCAGAGAAGGGAGTCATATGTTTTATTAGACTACCCAAGGAGTCCATGACCCAGAGAAAGGATAAGGATCTCTTGAATTAGAAAGGATCTTGGGGGTCATTTAGGACGGCTATGAAGGAATCTAAGGCCAAGAGAAGTTTAAGGGCCTTGCTCAAGGTCATACATGTAATAAGTGGTCTTAGCACTCTTTCCTTTGCAACCATATGAGTCCAACTCTAGAATTGGGCCCCAAAGACCTTCAGTACCAAGGTCACACACATAGGAAACTGCCCGTCCTGATGCCACCATATCGATATAGTAGGGACTGGCTTTTGCCCCTTTTTGTAACCCCAAGGCTTAGCAGAGTGCCAAGCATGGAGTAAGCATTTAATTTATTGATGACAATGATATTTTGATTCCAATATTAGAACAGAGACCCAGGATCTCACATGTAGGACAGAGAAATCAGCAAACACAGGTCTCTTGCCTTCCAGTAGAGAGTTGTTTCCATTAAACAATTCTGCTTCTGCCTTATCACAGCATCACAGAGGGTGAGATGGAACAGTGAGGAAGGCTTGCTGTGAGTAAACAGGCTGGTTCAAATGGCAAATCCGGCTTCCCAGGACCAGTCCCACAGCCCTGATATTAAGTGTGGGACCTCTGCCATCCTTAGATGGATGTGAACCAAAATTAAAACCGGTAAGGTAGTCAAATACTTCTCCATGGATTGACCTTTTCCCCAGGTGAATCTGCCCAGGGAAGCTTTTAAGGACAGGACGAAACTGAATGTAAGGAGACCCTCCTGGGTCCAAGGAAAGAACTGCATTCTGAATTCAACAAAGACTCAGTGAAAGTAGGACAAGATGACAGTTATGTTTTGCTGTAACTTTCAAGTTGTTCAGCTAAAATCCTGAAGGTCTGGAGAGCAGCAGGTGGTGCACAGAACAGGGACCATACCTGTAACTAAAGTCAGCCAAAGTAATACAAAACATTGCTTTATTGCTGGCCTCCAGGACTGAGATCAGTAATAATCAACCAATTAAGTTATTATGAGGCTTCATTAACAGAGTTAGTAGATTAAAGGGAGGATGTAGAGAGGGCCTGGTCTTTCACTTTTTTACTGCCTAATATTAACCATGACTTGAAAGATGATTATACGAATGCATATTATTTTCGGATAGATTATTCCACTTACATTCATATTATAGGTATAGGGACTATTTTAAATGTTTGTCTTTGTATCTCAGAGGTCTAGCCCAGTGCTTGACACAAAGTAAATGCTCACATGCTTGTTGGTTGATTCCATATCTCAATAGGTCCTTCATGATCTCCTTTTGTGGACCTACATGGTGAAAATACAGAATGAGAACATCTGACCCCAGAAACCCTGGATAGTATTCTTTCACCAAGGCCCATGACATTCTCAGAAAAGTGAGCTCATTTAAATTTATTTCATTTCTAAAAAGATGTGCCATGCAATAGTACAGGCTGGGGACGGGGAGGACGAATATCACAAAATCCCAACAAATAAAAGAATATCGCGGTTTTTAAAAATTGTGTTCTAGTCCTATACTAGACAGACCAAAACTTTCTTCTAGCTCAACTCTTTCAATATGATTAAAATAAAATGGGGAGGGGGTGGGAAGGAATGAAGATCTGTGTGATTCTGTTAGTATTCAGAACCCCTTTGGATGGGGTCTCTTTCAATCTATTACATTGGCAACACATCTCTAAAGTATGGGCTCAGTGAGTTAGCTGGGGCTCTTAAAGGTTAAATGACTTCCTCAGGGTCATAAAACTAGTAGTATGTATCAGAAGTACACTTCAACTAAAACTTGCCTGATTCTAGCATCAAGCCTCCATCCACTATATCATGCTGCAACTACTCTTTAAAGCACATTTATCTATTACCTCATTTGAGTCACTTAAAAAAAAAAGACCTGTGAGAGAGTCCAAGTAATATCATTGTACCCATTCTGCAGATGAGGAGATTAAGGTTTATAGATATATTCTGAGTTTCTAGATAAGCCTAGAGCATTTTGCATAAGGTACATATCCACATGGATGTCTAACTTGAAGGGAGTCATTGACAGTAGTTTTTCAAATCTTGCCCATTCTTCTCCAAGGGAGACTATGATTCCTGCCTTGGAGGAAGCAGGAAAAGGGGCCATGAGACTGATCACTCTCTTCTCTTCTGAGAAAAGGACACTGGATTAGAAAAATATCTATCTGCCCACCTAAAGATTCTTGGTCTAAGGAGTCTCTAGGTTCAGAACAAAATCACTAATCCCTTTTAACTATCCCTTAAAGGAAGAAGGTAGTTAGCCTTCACCTTGCACTCACCAATTTGACTTTTTCTCACCAAATGCTAATTACACAAAAGATCATCACAAATAGTGAAAAGCAAGTAATTAAATTTATCTAAGCAAATAAAAAAGAGGAACTGGACACATAAAGCAGTCTAAAATACGCCAGCAAATATACAGTGTGAATTAAGAGATTAAGTACTCTGAAAATACAATAAACCTTCACATATCTCATAGATAGACTAAAATTTAGATAGCAATAAAATGAAATTTCATTCAACCAAGACAGAAGCTTTGATCTCACCCAAGGGGAAATTTCCCAAAATATCTAATGAGGCAAAC
>JAQQSW010012818.1:0-12450 GCA_028646575.1 Pseudocheirus occidentalis
CTTGCAATTCCTCCCCTGTCACCCACTCCCACTGGGAGGAGCAGCAATTCAATACAGGCTGTACTTGTGTGATTACACAGGACATCTCCATGGTGGGCAAATTGTGAGAGGTTAATTGTATGTCCCTCCTTCCTATCCTGCATGGGGGAAATATTCTTAATGAAACCAAAAGAGTACATCACAAACAATAAAATACATAATTCTGATTACACGAAATTAAAACTGTGCATTTTACACAAACATAAATACATGTAGATTTAAGAAAGGTCAAACGTCAAGTGGGGAAAAAAGAAGTCTATCAAGTAATGCTGATAAAGCGCCAACATCCAAGATATATATGGAATTAAGAATTATTTAAAATCAAGAAGCATCCCTGATGAGTGGCCAAAGGATAAGAACCAACAGCTCTTAAAAGAGTTGTAACATATAAACAACTACATAAAAGACTGCTCCAAATCACTAATAAGAGAAACTCAAACAAAACAAATGCCTGACTCAGCAAATGTATAAAGCCGCCCAAAGATGAGAATAATCCATACGGAGGAGACTGCAAGAATATGGATATGGGATAGGTCCAACTACTGTCGTCTGCCGGCATAATTTCCTAACAAGTTTTCCTATCTCCACTCTATTCTGCATAATATTTCTTGATCAAATCCCATTACTCCTCTGTTCACAATTCTTTAATGGCGCCCTGTTAAAGTTCTAGCAAGGAATCCAGAGCCCTCTATAAATGCAGGAGAGGTAGTATCATTACGCATAATCATACGAAGTCAAATAAATCTTCATGAGTGAAATAAGAACAGAAACTGAATACACAAGCTTAAAATACTACTATAAAAAAATGGGCCCCTTTTGTGGTGCCAAGTTTATTATGACTGTCAATAGATTAATATATGACAGTGAGATGCTTATATACACTTAACTTGTTTAACCCTTAAAAGGCTGCAGGATGCCACCCAGTACAAAATGAATGCTGAATGAATTGTAGATGTCTCAGAAACAAACTTTCAAAAGAAATCAGAACTGATACTCCAGTTAATCCTGCTTTAGGATTTAGACAATTACTGGTTATCACTATTTAGGCAATGCTAGTTTAATAGTAATCCTTTATCAGATACTAGCACTTAGTAACTTAGGGCAAAGTATGGAAAGTGTGAACCCTGTCCATTGTTGAGAAGGCATGAACTCCCCTGTTGACTTGGAAGAAGGCTACTGGCTGAGACAGGAGGCCAGTGCTGTATATAAAGAAGAATTCTAGACACAGAGAGACAGAATTGGAATTGGCTCCTCAGAGAAGGAAGATTCATGGAGACTGAAGCCAGCTGAGAGATAGAGAGAGAGAAAAAGAGAGAAAGAGAGAGAGAGAGAAAGAGAGAGAAAGAGAGAGAGAGAGAGAGAGAGAGAAACAGAGACAGAGAGGGAGAGAGACAGAGAGAGAGAGAGAGTTCCTCTCCCAGTATCTGGAAGCTGACTGAAACATGAACAGGATAAGACTTTGTTTATTCATGGCCTAGATAATCCTTGAGTTCCAGGCAAGAGAAGTGGTGAAAGGTCTGAGGTGTGCTAAACCCTGTGAACTTCAGTGTGTGCTGCAATTGCCCTGAGGACTGGACAAGGACCTGGGAGCTGTCTGCTTCTGAATCCAGGTGACTGTTTCGTAGATTCAGGAGGGAGCTGGAACCATGGAAAGGGATCCAGGGAATCAGAGAGACCACCCAGAGTCAAGATGAAGAAAAGGTCTCACCCTGGATGAAACTGAGGTTTGCTGGAAACCAAGGGGTAGAAAGTTTGTGTGGTTTTCTAAGGACTGCATTAATGACTAATGATATTTAGTAATTGGGAATCCAGCTTAGTGACTGACTGCTAGATGAGTGACTGATTAAGTTAATGGTTGCCCCATGAGTGGGAGATTGGTATATCATGAATTGATTGATTGAATCTTTAAGTGAGAAGGGTTTCCCCCTTAGGGAAACCAGGTGATTCTTCTTTTGTTCCTTGTTCTAAATATTGTGGCTACTGCACTGAAAACTGTGTGGCCATTCTAATGTTAAGCTGTTATGAACACTACATTGTGACTTTCTGTTATAAGATGTAATATTGAGAATACTATATTGTGAATATTGTACTGAAAATCTTGATTTGTAATGGAATAAACAGAGTGTTCACTATTACTGTATAATCCAAATCTTAAGAGCTGTTCACAGTAGCATTCTTTTGGGAATCTGCTAGTGCTTGGCTTTACAGCTAGTTACTACCAGGCACTATGATGACTAAGTTTGAGGCAAGTTTGCTTAAGTTTTCAAGGAATTATGGAGGAAAGAAGAGCATTTTTGTTTGAATGTATGAAGTATCAAAATACAACTCATAAACTAAAAAAGTTAAATAAGCACAAAGAAAAACACTACACTTATCCTAAATCCATAATACTAAAAGTTATTTTCAGCTACCGTGAGATGACGATAAAGCTGGTGTTTATTAAGGTACCTACTATGTAAAAATACTGCTCTTCACGCAAGAGATATCAAGACCAAAACCAAATAAAAGGCTCTACCTGCCAGGAAATTCTATTTTACTGGTTTGGGAGGGGTAACGGGAATAAAAACAAAAATAGATAAATAAGTGCAGAGCTATCTAGGAAGGTAGACAACAATGAAAACTGAAGGAGATCAGGAAAGACTTCACAGAAAAAAGCAGCAGCTGAGCTGAGTGTCAGAGGAAGGCTGCTAAGAGGAAAGAAGAGGAGTAGGGAATTCTAGTTTGATGAGATAAACAAGCAGCATGAAACGCAGAGACAGAATGCCAAGTTTTGCAGGAATTTAGTGCATATGAAGGTGAACGGTATGAAATAAGTCTTGGAAAGTCACAGAAGGGACCCCCTAACTTTTCTTTTCATGCACAGCTTTGCTTAAGGTCACAGAGCTCTTCTCAGAACATTTATTACCCACATCCATAATCAAAGAAAATGTCAAATTTCAGTTACAGGTTAGTAAAACTAAAGATATAACTTTTCCCCCATTCAAATTCATAGATTTCCTGAAATACACCCACAGATCCCAAATGAAGAACCTTGTTCTACAAACAATAGGAAGACCCTGAATGGAGGCGTTCAAGCAGGGAAGCAACAGGGTCAAACTATGATTTGAACAGTTTGTGGAGGGTGAACGCATAATCATGATGCAAGATGAAGGAGTCAAAAAGGAGACTGCAAAGGGTTAAGAAGGAGGCGAATAGAGGTAGCCAGTGCAGAAGACCTTCTTAAGTTTGGCTATGAAAGAGAGGAGAGACAGTAGAGAGTTAAGGAAGAGTGGAAGGTGAAATGATGAGGGAGATTTGAGCTTGTTTGTAAGAAATGAGAATCTGACTATTCCTTTCAAAACTACTTATTTCTAGGTGGTTACAGAACTTGAATATTAAGAGTGATATTAATGCTGAAATAAATGGTAGATTCACAACGACCTGGAAACTTGAGCTGTACCACTGGCTTTACAAACAAATAATACGGAATCAATTGCAAGAGTTAATCCCTTGGGTTTTGATGACCCCCTATTATTAAATCTGGAATCAGACTTGTGACCAATCTAACTTACAATTTTCCACATAACATCCCTGGAAAATAGCACTGACCTGCTAATTCTAAAAAATTTAATATCTGTGTTACTGGTAAAATTCCATTTTAGGAAATTTCAAAGATTTTGTTCTACTTAAAACCTAAATATAGGAAGATGTGGTTGCTTTTAAAAATGTGTTCATCTAATCTACACGCTTTATTTGTAATCTTCCCCTTAGAAGGAGTTCTGTGGAGTGGGATACTTTCTTCTGGTGGCCTGGAATACAAGCTATCTGGGGAGAGATGAAGAATAGCTGAAACAAGAGGGTCCCCCCAAAAAAGGCAGATGTTCATCTGTCGATTTGTACTGTCGGCTTTACACATATCATCATCACCCAGGTTCTGCTGCTTCATTCCCAGATCAGATCCCCTTCTTCCTACCCTTCTAATCACTCATCTCTAAATACTTCTTCGGCCTCTCCTTCCTCCAGATGACAGTTCTTCATTCCCACTGTTTCTTCTAACTGCCTCATTCCCTCACTCATTTCTTTCAGTCTCTACCCTGCTAAGATGAGACCTGAGCTACAAATGCAGTGATTAAAAAAGCTGAATCAAAAGTATTTATATTCACAACACGCTGACATAGAAACAAGGATTTACACTACTGAGGAAAAGCCTATCTTTCAGCTGTTAGAAATATGGTGGCAACACCTTGTAGTCCTTCAGCACTTTGCACGTATTGTTAAGTCTCAATGGAGGAAAAAAAGCACCCCAAACACTAACCTGATCTCAAAATCTTCAATATGTCCTATAACAGCCTGAGATGATGACCATTTATTCTCCAAACATGAAACAAGTGGCAGCCAGTATGCACAGAGTTACTGCCTGTGACAATTTATAGCTCTCTTTGATTCTTTGCTAAGAGACAGCTCTCTAGGTAGGGTAGGGAGGAGTGAGACATCTGGACATCAATGCAATTTGACAACAAGACAAAACCAACATTTTTTCAGATACAACATAAATTATTCTCAACGCTTTCAAACCATCTCCATTATTTTTTTTCTACAAGTATCCCAAGTTCTTTTGGTATGAAGCTGTTTTGAAAGCTAGAATCTCTATCATATATGGGTAGATTGCATGAACCTTAACAGCACAGAAGGGATCTGAGAAATACTGGAAAGATACCTCTCTCCCTTAATTGTGTAAGTAAAAACTCAGAGTTCAGTGACTGGCATGAGAACGTAAGCTCAGCTTTCAATTTCACAGTCTGTTAGGAGAAAACATCTTTCTCTGAACAGAAAAAAGTATTCATTCACTTCTTTTTTTTTTTTTGCAGGGCAGTTGGGGTTAAGTGACTTGCCCAAGGTCACACAGCTAGTTTTTTTGTGTTAAGTGTCTGAGGCCGGATTTGAACTCAGGTACTCCTGACTCCAGGGCCGGTGCTCTATTCACTGCGCCACCTAGCCACCCCTATTCATTCACTTCTAAATTTTAAGAGACCCTTTTCAAATTGTTAAGTGACACTCTCTGGCTGTCCTCCTAAAACTCTTCTAACACTACCATAATACCTAAGTTATACAGTGTTCAAAAAGTTTGCAGCACAAATATTTTAAAGGTAAGATATTTATTCAGAAAGTGACTTACCGTAATAACAGCCTTGCTGAGACAGATAGACCCCCGACATCCATACTCTGTTTCATCCTCAGACTTGTAGTAACTCAAAGTGTTATTTTTCAAAACTACCCAACGATCCTGCCACCCATGAATGTAGTTTGTCCACTGTGGGAGAAAAGAAAAAAATACACCTGAATTTAATATTGGAAGTCCAAGTTACTGAACTAGTATTTAATTTAAATGTTTACAACAGTGATTAAATCAAATCTCACTCTCCAGTAGCTTGTAAATTAAGGGGGAAAAAATGAGAACACAAACCAAAAATTACTTGAGGGCCAGAAAGTGGAAAATTCTTAATGATCTTCAGATTTTATAATATCTTTATATTCATTTGCGACATAGTTAACAATGGATTTTCCCAACATGGATTTCACATGTAATTGCTTGCCTTCTCAATGAGTGGGGGAAGGGCTGGAGGTAGAGAATTTGAAAGTCAAAAATTTTTTTAAACGAAGGTTAAAAAAAGGAACAATGACTATCTAGGAATGAAGTGAATCAACATGGTTTTTATCAAGAACAGATAATGCTACATTAACCTCCTCTTTCCTTTTTGTCTAGAGTTACCTGTCTGCAAAATCAGAGGAGTGCTACATATAGAATTTACATAGATCTCATTTCATTTATTTATTTAGAGATCAAGTCTTCTGGGTTGGAAGAATAAAAGCCACTCATAAACCCATCCCACAGATGACTTTCATGAAAGGTCTGACCTGCGCTCTATTTCTGACCTGGGTTCGTGTGGTCCTGGTACAGGGTTTAATGAAGACACCCTATAGGATTTATAGCTCTACTGCAGCTAAGAATTTCAGAGATCTAGAGATCCACCAACCCAGCAAGGCCATATGACAGCTACGATACCCTCCCGTGCAACTCAAATGAGACTAAAATGTAACTGTGAAATATTTAATAAATGAAAAATACAAAACATAAATATTATGTCTTCAAATTCAGTCAATACACAGCCATATGGATGCTTGTGCATCAATTAATAGCCTCATTTCTGCTTGAGTTTGACACCATCATACCAGTCCCAGCCTCCCCCAGGAGCAGATTATAGGAGCGCACCACTACACACAACCTATCTAGATATTAGCAAAGTAAAAAGAAATCTCTCATGCTACTCTTATAGAAAACATGGGGATCTGTGGGTTACAAGGGGTATATGGGAGATATCAAACTGGTTTAACTGTCAACTTCGAAGGAATCAACCTAGGGCTTCAGCCCTGTGCCTTTTAACCTCATAAAAACCAATGATGTGATTATCAAAATAGTCATAACCTGGGAAGAACTGCTAGCAGAACAGATAACTGAGACAGGATCCAAAAAGATCCCAGTGGTGGGTTGAATGAGATGAAATCTAGTAGGAAAAAAATGTAAAGTCTTTACACTTATATTTAAAAAAAAATACTTCAAAAGCACATGTTTTGAAAAGAATGGTTAGAGAGCAATCTATATGAAAAAGACCTGGGGGTTTTAATGAATTGCAAACTAAATCTAAAACAGTGTGACATGGAAGCCAAAAATACTAATAGGATCCTAACCAACATTGAGAAGTATGGCTTCCAGGAAAAGAGTGAGCATAACCCTGCTGTCCTCTGCCCCGGGTAGGACCACATCTAGAATAATGTCTTTACATCTGGACATCCCATTTTAGGAAAGACATTAGCAAACAGAGGGCAATCAGAACATGTCACAAGATTTGAAGGAACTGGAGATATTTAGCCTGAAGAAAAGAATGAAAGTGGACATGAAAGCTGCTTTCGACTATTGGAAGAGATACAAAATGAATCAGGCTTATTCTGCTTGGCCACAAAGGGCAAACCAGAAGCAACAAATGTGCTGAAAGTTGCAGCCACAGATTTTTAGCTTAAATGTAAGGAAATACTTCCTTACATTATAGCTACTCAGATATAGGGAGAGAGGAGAAAGAGAGCTGCGAGTCTGGGTTGATAATGGGTTTTTGCTAACTAGTTTTGCAATAAAGGTTAAATAAACGGCTCTTGGATACACTGAAAAGGGATTTTTGTTCACATACAAGTGAACCGGGTTCAGAGAAAAAAAAGGCTATCGTAAGGATCCTTGAGTCCTCATCCTTCCTTGTAGAGAGGGATGCATAGACTATGTGGCAAAGTCAGAATCTGAACCCAGGTCCTCTGACTCCAAATCTGGTGCTCATATCACACTAGTCTGCATTCCCTTTCACCTGTAAGACTCTGCATTTCACTGTCTACACGATTCTCCTAACCCAGCTTTACTCCTCTTAAAAACAAACAAGAAGAAAATTGGTTTGAAGCAGAGGCTTCTGGTACTTCATGCAGCTTCTCTGCTGTTGTCTAAGCCCCCACTCATTTGGGTGCTCTCATCTTCACAAAGCTTCTCCTCTGTTCTTTCTGACTGAATTCTTTACATAAGGAACATTTCCAGGGCACTTGAAACAGAAAAGGTCCTGGCCATTCAGATAAAACAAGTCTGCTTTAATGTTTCCTCCTACTTTCCTGTTATCTCATTTAACACCAATATTTCACCATCTAGACTGATGCCTATTTCAAGTCTAATTCAATCTAATAATCCAAAATTACCATACTTGTGATTTAAAAAATTAACTCCACCAGTGATATAAATGGTATAAGTAACTATAGCAACAAAATGTATATTCTTAAGAGTCCAGCCTAGAGCAATGAAAAATAACTACCTAGTTGCAGGTCACCGTCAATAGGTATCAGAGGGATAACCGTCCCAAGTCATCGTGACTCAGAGACAACTCTCCTTCCACTATTCCACGCTTCTCATGTTTGTCACATCCAAGTAATTTAGAAATTAAATGTTACTACAGTAATGACTCATAACACACATATCTAGAGCTACAGATGAGTAAAGCCCAGTGCACAGAATTCTTTATAAATACATGTTTCTAGCACTTGTCTTTCCTATAGCTATAACTAATTGCCAGGCAGAATCATAGACCCTTATGAAGGCACAACGTTTTTACATATCAATAAGGTACATAAGTAAAATTACAAAAATTAAAATGGATTCATTATCTGAACTGCCTTGTCTTCTTCCAACTTTTTAAATGCCTCCATCCTCTTTCGATGTTTCTGTAAAGTACTTAAACTCAGTGCTTTAACTATCGTATCTAAACTGACCAACATCCAATCCCAATCTGTCATTCCAGCCCTGATTAACCATCCAAGCTCTAGCTAAAATGCCCCCTCCGTACTGAATTTAAAACTGAAAAGGGCATCAAGGCACAAATATTCTACGAATTCCTCTCCATACCCCACTCCTGGAAAAAAAAACAATCACCACACTTCTCTGTTGATGACACCGATTCTCCAAGCTACCCTTGGTTTCTTAATACTAAGTCACCAAGGCAATCAATTAACTAAGTGTTTATGTGCAAGTAGCTGAGGACTGAAAGTTGAAATAACACAATCCTCACCCTCAGGAAACTCAAACAATATAGGAGATATCACATATATGCAAATTAACTGTAACACATGGCTGCAAAAGTGTGAGGGAGATCCAGAAGGTGCTGGGGGGAGGGAGAATGGCAGAAGGATGAGGGGACACACAGTAGACTGCAAGGTCCCAGAAAGTAGAGACTGCTTCCCTTTTTCATCTTTGTATCCCTAGCAATGACCACACACTAAGTGACTAATAAATGCAGACTTGGGTGGAAAAGATTGCAACTAAGCAGAGCTGTGACACAAGTGAAAGGGACTCCATTCTAGTCAAGGAGTGGGGTCAACAAGCTGAGGACAGGCGCGGGGCCAGGACAGGGAAGGGACAAGGTTCAGGGCTGGCAAAGAGTAAGAGAGTCTTGCCAAACCACGAAAAATGTTAAGTACTTTGAAATACAACTGGAAAGGTAAACTGGCAGATTGTGGAAGTCTTTGGATGTATTTATAGGAATGTATCTATACATTATTTAGTAGGCAACAGGCAGTCACTGAAAGTTTCTAAGCAAAGGAATGTGATTGGATTTTTTTTTTTTAAATTTTAAATTACTTGGAAAACTGTGAAGAATGGACTGGAAAATGTGTGAAAAGAGAGGGACCTGACTCTGGAGTTAGAGGACATCAGTTCAAACCATCTCTGAGGTTTGTTCTAACTAAATCTATGATCAAATGAAAAGGAGAGACTAGAGGCAGGAAGAACATGGAGAAAGAAGGCTATTACAATAAATCCAGTCAGAAAAACCCTAAAATCTGGACTTGGGTAGCTCCAGTGGAAGAGGAGAGAATAAAGAGAGCAATAAGAAGAAGGAAGGCTCTCTAGTGCTTGGGAAACGACTGTAGAACGAGCGTGCCACGGATGCAATGCCCTCCCTGGCTCCCTCGCTGCGTCCAAAGCAGAGCTCAGGCCTCAGCTACCATTCAAGGCTGTCTCCAGGCCTGCACTTCTTAGCACTCTTTTGTTAAAAGCTACCTTGTAACTAACTCTATAGGCACTGATCTATGAACATGTCATATTCTGCCGCCACCCAGATCCCCCCACCTACAGCAGCTCCTTGAAAGTAGGGACCACTTGGGTTTTTTTGTTTCTGTCTCCCCAATATCTTGCACACAGTTATGTAATGGCACACAAACTTGAGCTTGAATACCACTACCAAATAAATCTTCTAAGGAGACTTTTTTATATCCTGCTTAAAAAACTCAACTGCCCAGAGACTCAAGTTCAAACTTCTCACTCTAGTGTTTAATGTCCTTCATAATCTAACTCCATCTTAGTTATCCAAGCCAGACTGTACCACCCGTCGACCTAGATCTCACCTACCGTTCAAAGCAAATGCCACCTCCTACGTTTCCTGAAGGTCACACAATGATGACCTTATGTAGTATCCTACACATAATGCCACTGGATCATATACTCTCATTCATATATTTCCTGGAGAGACAGAACACACCTACATTTTATAACCCATATATTGCCTAAACAAGTTTAAGTCACATAGTATATATTTCAAATACTTCTTGAATAGTACCTCTTCCACAAATTCTTCCTGAGGTTAACTGTAGTCTACACAAACCACAAAGCCAAAAGATACTCACCTAGCTTTACAAACACATTTACTAAATTTCAAACTTCTGGGATGACAACTTTTATACTACCGAAAATCCCCACTGTGCCTCTCACACACAGAGATATTCATTACAACTGTTGATAATCAGAATTACTGTTGGGAGAATCAGGTATGTGAAACTATATCCTTGTTAAAATACTCTAAAACCTGCTTAAGGTTTTCAGGACAATTCTACAATTTCAGGAGAAAAGTATTTTCTTGACAGCTAACTTAAGTGTATTTTATTGATTACATACACTTTGAAAGCAACACAAGGTAGTCTAGGACTGTACCAGGCAAACGGTTTGAAAACCTGGGCTCTTCTACTTAATAGCTCCCTCATCCTGAATAAATCAGTGTGTCTGACTCCCACCCCCACCCCCAACCCCCCATTCCTTCCTCTGTAAAATAAGAAGGCTAAAGCTAATGCTCTCCTGAGCTTCCACTATGGACATATGTTAAATCAATACAGAAACTGAATCTGAAGAGAGGGATTTTTACAGTCTTAATTTCTAAATTTAGTTTTTGAAGGGGGAAGGCAAGGCATTTGGGGTTAAGTGACTTGTCCAAGGTTACACAGGCTAGTAAGTGTTAAGTGTCTGGGGCCACATTTGAACTCTGATCCTCTCGACTCCAGGGCCAGTGCTCTATTCACTGCACCATCTATAGCTGTCCCCTTAATTTCTAAAATTTGAAAACTGAACCTTAACCAGAAAAAGGTCAAAAAAGGTTTGTGAGAATTTTCTCTCAGTTTACAAGAGAGTGGGGGATTGGGGGTGGGAAGAGGAAGAGGGTGTGTGCTGAAGCCATTAAAATGATTTGCACATTTCATTTTGTTAAGTACTTAAAACTAGGGTTTGGTGTCCCTTCTAATCTGTACCAGGCAGGCAGTAGTCATTTGGAAGGTCTGAAAGAGTAATCACAACCAGTCATGACTGTGGACGCAAAGCAAGATGTACCTGCTGGTAGTTTAGAGAGAGACATAGATATTTCTCTGGGCTGGAGTCTATACATGTAGGGTGGAGATTCTGCCTAGAAATAGATGCCCATCTCATGAAATGAAATCATGTGAATAGGTCGCTGACCACTTTCATCCAAATCGGAAGGGACACTAAACTACCCTTAACGTTTTAAGGATCACACTCTTCTACTCCCATGGCATTGTGAGCTCCTTGGTGATCAGAGACAGTTTCATTTTTGTTCTTGCACCCCCAGCACAGGGCCCGGTACACATACACAGTAAATGCTCACTAACTGGTGGAAAACGCTGGTTGTTTTTATTTAAATATTTCAGTCAAAACAAAGTTTCTTCAAAGCCTTTTCAACTTAAAATGTGCTCAAAATCCTAGTTCAGGGCAGATTCCTGAGAGGAAAGACCCAAGCCGTGCCAGGGTTAAGGCCCAAGAAAGTTTCAATTGTCCCAATACAGAAGAGTCTAGGGAGTATGTCAGGACTGGAATCTCCCATTTCTAAGCCTCTTTCAAAGGTAATTTAAGTGCAAGTACGCCAGGAGACAACTCCACAGACCAGGTCCAAGTGCTGGGGACTCCTGGGCTCGGGCTGCGCATGACCCACCACCTCATGACTGGGTTGACAAGTGTTGGCCCCAGTCCTCTCCCGGGCTGCTGGGGAAACACACCTAGTACTGAGTACACAAGCATGTGAATGTCTATGAGTGTGAGTGTGTGTATATATTTGGTATATATCCACACACACATGCATCTTATTAAATGGCGGAGACTCAGACACAGTGTGTGTGTAAACATACAAATACATTTAAATCCACACAGTCCGGGCACGGCAGCACTTTTCCACTCCCCTCTACAAGTCGCCACCATATAGGAAGCAAGGAGGTCTTTGAACTCTTTACCCTGCCCACCATGAGGGGGGGGGGAGACTAGGGGTGGCAGAGACCCTCGATCACACGGATCATCGAAAAGAGCCTCAGGAGAGCCGGGAGGAACCGGGCCCCCCCCACCCCAAGTCCCGCCCCGCGCTCCTCCCTGAACCGAAAGGTCGGGCGCCCGTCTGACGTGGCCCAGGTTAGCACCCAGGTTTCTCCGGTGTCTGTCACGTGTGCTCCCAAAAGCTCGGCCCGGGGCAGGGCGGGGGTCCACACAGGTTGGCAAAGCGCTCCCCCCACCCTTCATCGGACCCGGGG
>JAQQSW010012819.1:0-12450 GCA_028646575.1 Pseudocheirus occidentalis
CTAAACTGAGTATCTTGCCACACAGGAGACTAAGGGGGATTGGGATGAGGGGGGGAATGGAGGGAAGGGCAGGGATGGGGGACGGGTTGCGAGAAGCACACACCTCAGTAAAGGGACAGTGACAGGGTAGAGAGCAAAACAAGGGGGGGGGTGCAGGATAGGAAGGAGGGATATACAATCAGCCTCTCACAATATGCCCACCATGGAGATGTCCTTCATAATTACACATGTACAACCTGTATTGAATTGTTGCTCCTTCCAGTGGGAGTGGGTGACAAGGGAGGATTTGCAAGAATTTAAAATTTAAAGCTTTACAATCAAATGCAACTGGGAAATAAGACATACAGGGACGGGGGGGGAGGGAGACCCTCCCTGCCCTACTAGAAAGTTAGAGGGGCTTTACGGTGGGCCTACTGTTTTGGGCTGGGGGGTAGGGGAAAGAAGGGAAGAAAATTTGTAACTCAAATCCTTGTGGAAATATATGATGTAATCAAGAAAATAAATTCAAATTTTAAAAAAGATGTTATAAATTGTTTTGTATGTGTGGGTTTTTCCCTTTTTTTGTGATCTCATTGGGATACGGATCTAGGAGTGGTTTTGCTGGATCAAAAAGTACACAGAGTTTTATAATCCTTTAGGTATAGTCCCAAATTGCTCTTCTGAATGGTTGGATCAGTTCACAGTTCCAATGATGCATTAGTGTCCTGATTTTCCCACATCTTCTCGAACATTTATCATTTTCTTTAGATAGTACCTCAAGTTTTTATTTGATTTGCATTTCTCTAATCAGTAGTGATTTCGAGTATTTTTTCATATGACTATTGACAGCTTTAATTTATTCATCTGAAAACAACCTGTTCATATCCTTTGACCACCTGTCAATTGGGGAATAACTTGTATTCTTATAAATTTGACTCACTTCTCTATATATTGGAGAAATGAGGCCTTCTTCAAAAAGACTGGTTGTAAAAAAATTGTTTCACTGCTTTCTGCTTTCTGTCTAATCTTGGTTGTATTGATTTTCTTTGTGCAAAACCTTTTTAATTTAATATAATCAAAATAATCCATTTTGAATTTCATAATATTTTCTGTTTTTCTATGGCCCTAAATACTTCCTTTCTCCATAGATCTGACAAGTAAATGATTCACTGCTCTCCTAACTTACTTTTAATATCATGCTTTATGTCTAAATCATGTACCCATTTTGACTTTATCTTGGTATAGGTTGTGAGATGTTCATCTATGCCTAGTTTCTACCATACTATTTTCTAGTTTTCCCGAAGATTTTTATCAAATAGTGAGTTCTTATCCACGAAGATGTAATCTTTGTATTTCTCAAATGATAGATTATTTTAGTCATTGACTATTGTGTCTTCTTTACCTAACCTATTCCTCCTATCCACTACTCTTTTTCTTAGGAAATACCAAATAGATTTGGTGACCACTACTTTATACTGCAGTTTGTAATCTGGTACAGCTAGACCACCTTCACTTTCCTTTATTTTCATTATTTGCCTTGATTTTCTGGATCTTTTGGTCTTCCAGATGAATTTTGTTAATATTTTTCTAGCTCTATAAAATATTTTTGGTAATTTGATTGGTAGGGAATTGATAAGTAAATTAATTTAGGTAGAATTGTCAGTTTTTATTATATTAGTTCAGTTTGCCCATGATCAATTCATATTTTTCCAATTGCTTATATCCAAGTTTATCTGTGTGAAAAGTGTTTTGTAATTGTGTCCATGCAGTTCCTGTAATTGTCTTGACAGATAGAATCATAAATATTTTTATTGTCTTTGGTTATTTTAAATGGAATTTTTCTTTCTATTTCTTATTGCTGGGCTTTGTTGGAAATATAAATAAATGTTGACAATTTATGTAGGTTTACTTTAACCTTGCAACATTGCTAAAATTGTTCATTTTTACAAATTTTTAGTTGATTCTCTAGGATTCTTTAAGTATACCATAATATCATATGCAAAAGTGATAGTTTTGTTTCCACATTGCCTATTCTTATTCCTTTGCTTTCTTTTTCTTTGCCTTGCTAAAGCTAGCTTGTGTAATAGTGAATGGGCATCCTTGCAACACCCCTGATCTTACTAGGAAATTTCTAATTATACTCATTATATATGATGCTTGCTGATGGATTTAGATAATAAATACAACTTATTTTAAGTAAAACTCCACTTATTCCCATGCTTTCTAGTGTTTTTCATAGAAATGTGTTGTATTTTGCCAAGAGCTTTTTTCTGCATCTGCTGAGATAATCATATGATTTGTATTAGTTTTGTTATTGATATGATCAAGTATGCTAATAATTTTCCTAATATTAAAACAGCCCTGAATTTCTGGCATAAATCCCACCTGGTCATAGTGTATTATCCTGGTGATAAATTGCTATAATTTCTTTGATAATATTTTATATAAAATCTTTGCAACAATATATGTTAGGAAAATTGGTCTATAGTTTTCTTTCTCTGTTCTGGCTCTTCCTGGTTTAAGTATCAGCATCATATTTGTATCATAAAAGGAATCTGGCAGAACTCTTTCAGCATCTAGTGATGGAGAACAAAGTATCTCCTGAAGAAGTCCTATTTACTTTTGGACATTTAAAAACTGTAAGAAATTTTCCTTAAATTGAGCCCAAATTTGTTTCCCTGCAAATTCCATTCATTAGTTCTTGTTGTGTCCTCTTACACCAGACAAAACAAATGTAAACTCTTTCACAAAATACCTAAGAAACACTATCATGCTGCCGTTTCCTAAGTCTTCTGATCTTCAGGTTAACCCCAATTATTTCAACTATACCTCATATGTCATGATCTTCTGTTTACTCCAATATCATTGTCACCTGCCTTGACAATATCATTCATAAAATGTGACATCTCAAACTGATTTCAATATCACAGATGTGGTTTGACCAGGATAGAGGACATCAGATCTTTTATGTCTCCCATTTTAGGTAATATGTTTATCTTTTATAGCTAAAGATCAAATTAGTCCTTTATGGCTTCTATGTCATGCTTATAATTCAAATTGATCTTGTAGTATATTAAAACCTCCAGATTTGTTTAAAATTGTCTTAAAAAACAAGATGTTATACTTATTCACATATTTATGTGAATGCATTTTCTTATCAATGCAATATTCCCTCCTATAATACATATCACAATTCATCCATCCTTGCTTACCATAGGTGAATTTTGTCCATGACTTCCTATTAGGTCACCATCAAAATCTACCAAACATGCCAGAAGCCTTACTTTCTACTTATATCCAGAAAATACCTATTAAAATCCAAGACATTCCTTCATTTCCAACCATGACCATTCCATTGTTTTTCACACATTTCTTTGATGACACCTTTTTCTCCAGTTCTTTATACTTATACCTTAGTAGCTATGTTTGTAGAATCCTGCTCAACAATTGTCTCTCTACCACCTTCTATGTGATTCACAATTTCAATTGCTTGGAAATGGTGCTATTCAATGATTCTCACATATACAAGAACACTGCAAAATATTGGCTTTAAAAAGAAATGTCTTTATTTCTGGAGAAGTTTGGAATCATTAAAATAACATTCTAATTTTTGGAAAGCAATAGAACTCTCCTCTCCCATTAAATTTTGAATTCCACTTAACTTGTATTTACAGTGAATTTCACACATAAACCTACTCATAATTATAGTTGCAATGATAAGAGCTAGGATTTATATATTATTTTGCTTGATCCTCCCAGCAACCCTCTTAGATGGATGTGATTATCCTCATTTTACAGATGACGAAACTGAGACTGAGGGAGATTAACTCTTATGCCTTGGGTCATACAACTAATTAGTGATTCCCACTTAGACCTTTCTGACCCCAAGCCCAGTGCATTATTCACTATGCTTCTTTACTGCCAATAGTCAATCCACCCCTCCCCAGTATACATATACATATGCACATGCATGCATGCACACACATGCATGCACACTCATAGACACACTGATGGATGTTTGCAATGGGTTTTCTATTCCTGTATTAGGCTGAACAACAAACATTCATTATTCACTTGATTTTTTTGTATTTGGATAGTTAAGCCAAATTCTTTGAAATCAATATAATCTCATTTAAGAGTCCAGGTAATACACTGTGTGTGTAACAAGCACAATGTCATATGTAACCAAGAGTTACTGGAGAATTACACAATCTATAGAGAATCCCAGTGTAACTTGGTCTGTGATTTAGACATATTTCAATACAGCAGCAAACACTTTTGGTGAGCATAAACATAGTTGTTTTTCACCTAGAAGATATAGGCTCAAGGACTTTACACTAACCCTTACAGAATTAGATATTACTATATTTGGCTCATGCTTTGAGCCTATGCAGATCA
The DNA here is from genome assembly GCA_028646575.1 of Pseudocheirus occidentalis. Taxonomy (NCBI): domain Eukaryota; kingdom Metazoa; phylum Chordata; class Mammalia; order Diprotodontia; family Pseudocheiridae; genus Pseudocheirus; species Pseudocheirus occidentalis. Next base: position 4,378 of record JAQQSW010012819.1, read on the forward strand.
TTTTTAATCTTAGTTCTCTCACCAAGTGTTTGCTCTAACTCTCATATTTATGTAATCTGCAAATCTGATATGTGAGCTAACCACTAATCCTTTATTAAAGTAACTAATTAATAGTAAATAGCTAGATCCAGGAGAGATCAGGGGCCAGATGCTTCCTTACTCATACCTGGAAAGGGAGAAGGTAAACTTCAACCAATCAGATCAAAAACTGCTTTTTGGCCTGAAACAAACCTAGCTAATTAACAAACAGACTTTCATCTCTTGGCTCATGTCTAAGGCCAGCAGTTTCAACATTTCATGATTCTAAGCAATGACATAAATATATTCACTTTGTTTCACAGCTCCTTATATTTTAATCTCCTCCAACACACAATTTTAATATATACAAACATATATGCATATTTGTATTATGTGTGTATATCTATATGCAATTAATTAATGGATATTGCCCATTTCTTTTCTAATTTTAGGAAACTTTCAAAATTTTTTCTAATCCTGGGCTACACAACCTTTTATTGGAAATTCTGCTGCCATGAAATAAAGGTTGCAATGATCAGAATATAATACTTTTACTTCATGCTATAAATTTATGAAGCAGTTCTAAAATATGTGTAGATGAGAGCATAGGAAAGACTAGGATTTCTTTTGACTATAAATTCAGAGTGAGGCAATGTAAAGAGCCCTAGACTTGAAAAAAAATAAATGCAATTTAGTTCATTTAAGTTAAATTTGGAGAGCAGTTCTTTGTGCTTATTATGTACAAAGAACTCTAAAGGCTAAAAGGAAATAGTCTCTGCTCTTGAGGATCTTACATTTTATTTGGGGGAGCTATATGTATACAGATACATAAATACAAAATATAAACTAATAACAACGCTCTAAAGACAAACACCTTTTAAAGTTGTAAGGACTATGATCTTTGAGGAAGAGGAAATAGATACAGATATAGATATAGGTAGATATTATAGATGTATTCATTTCAACTCTTTTTGTGGTGGCAAAAAAAATCCTGAAAATTTAAATGAGCAGCAAATGAGCAACAGCTAAACAAGTTGTGATATGTGTGTGTTACAGAATACTATTCTGATGTAAGAAAAAAGCAGATTATTTCAAAATGACATGGAAAGACAAATGAACTAATGTAGAGTGAAGTCAACACCCAGAAGTACAATTTATTCTATAACATCAATAATACAATTTTGAGAACTTTATAAACTGATGAAAAATTAAATGAGGTCAAGAACAATAATAATAATAATAATAATATAAAAAGAAACATTTTTGAAAACTGCAAGAATTATGTTCAACAGAGTGGTCATTCACGATTCTAGATTAATGATGAAACGTGCTGTTCATTACAAAGAAATGACATATTTAGGATGCAGAACAAAACATATTTTGTGTGGGGTTTGTTTGGGGTTTTTTTGCTATTTGGAGGGCAATTGTGGTTAAGTGACTTGCCCAAGGTCACCCAGCTATTTTTTGTGTAAAGTGTCTGAGGCTGGATTTGAACTCAAGTCTTCTTGACTCCAGGGCTGGTGCTCTATTCACTGAGCCACCTAGCTGCCCCAAAACGTATGCTTTTCAGATTTGCTTGACTATGTCTATTTGCTACAAGAAATGAGTTGTTCTCTTTTTTCTAATGGGATAGGAGGGAAGGTAAAAAATACACACACACACACACACTAGATAGGAACCTGCTATAGAGCTAAAATTTTGCATGCATTTTCTGATGAGTTCATTCTATTATGAGGTTTACTTAACTTTTACTTTATTACGATAGACCTTAGTGGGAATAACACATACATGCAACATAAAAACAAAACGATCAATAAAACTGGGGGAAAATATTTCTAAAAAGAAAAGTGTAAGGGCTGTGATTAATGAAATGACAGCCATAATTCCATAAGACCAATTCACCAATGATGAAATGTGCTATCTGCTTCCTGACAAAGAGGTTTAAAAAAATCTAAGCTGCAGAGACAAATAATTTTGTTTTGATGGATTTGAGCCACTGAAGGATTTGTTTTGCTTGGTTATCCATACTTACTCCAAAACTGTTTTGTAGTGGGGTAAGTGAAAGGGAGAAAAGTAGATTTATCTTAATTTAAAAAAGAAAAAGAAAACGAAAACCTTGCATGTAGAGTGTTGTGTTATCTTTAAGATGAGATCACTATTATTGGTCTTTCTTAATTGTTTTACTTTGTTACCCAAAACTGTGTTACTTTGTTACAGTGGTATATAGGTATTCAAGGAGGACTCTGTTATGAAAGCTTGCTCAGTCCTTTGAAAAGCTGCTCATCTACCTTCTGTGTCCACCTGACATGCAACTCTCACCTGTGTTTTCAAGAAGCTCTAATATGCATAGTGGCCACAACCCAGTAAAGCATGTTGATGGACCACAAGCCCATCAGTGACCTAGGGAAATTTCTACCCCAAGAATACAAAGACTTTCCCTCTTGGAATGGGTGGAAAAAGACAATTTGTTCCAGTGGCCATGAAGGTGACAGAAGCAGGTACGTTTGAGTTCTCACAGCTTGGTCACACATTAAAGAGACCAAGTTCATCCACTTTATCCTGGTCCATTGCCAGTCATCCTGATTTTTTCCTTAAAACTGAGTGGACTTCAGTAACTCTGGAAGGAAAAGTGAGGCTGATGAATTTGCGGATCTTTGCCTCACTTAAATCCAATTCATGCATGAGTCAAGACATTTCCTTTTGATGTCATTGGTCCTCTTCAAAAATAAAGGATAAACAACTTTGTCACAAAAGAGTTCTCACTAGCGTGGATAATCTGGAAATGTTTATAATGTTAAAACAAAACACACCAGTACAACTTTAGACCAGATAAAAATAACACTAAACAAATACAAATTAATTCCAGGGGAGAAAAGAGCACTTAGAGTAGAGGGAGGGAGAATCAGGAAAGGTCTCATTTAGGAGGGACAGTTTTGAGCTGGAATTGAAATCAAGTTCTACTTTAACTTTTAACATCTATATATCATCAAGTAGTCATTTTGCCCCAAAGCTTCAGTTTTCTCAACTATAAAATGGGGATAGTCCTCTTAATTCTTAATTCTTAAATCTTATGGTCTGTTATGAGGTAACTCATTTATGAATTGTAAAAAATACTTAATCTCAGCTATTTCTTAGTTTTAGATTTTTATACTATTCAATAATAATAATAATAATAATAATAATAATAATAATGCCTATAGGATGGAATCACATACTATGGTGATTATTTATTTCTCATTCATAATGTCACCAATTTTAGCATTTTAGGCAGTTTTGAAATTATTTAGAAAAAATAGATTTTGATGGTTTGGAAATTCTGGTGCTAAAATGATCCCACAAAATATTCTCAACTACAACATAATCACTTTACAAACAGGAAGAAGCCATAAGTGACAAAAATAATCTCCCAACTGAGACAAGATCACCCCCACATAATGTTTAAGCTTACATTATGAAATATGTTTTTGAGATGCTTCACATTCTCTTTAAAATATTATGGTATTTTATTACTATAATATTTCTTGTTAATAGCTGCAATCACAATTTCCTTTGGTCAATTTATGGTTCCTTTAAAATATTCTGAGTAATTTGAGTACTTCAATGGTTCAGAAAGTTTGCCTCCAGAACAGCTGATTACTATTAGAAAGGTAGTGAAGAATTTGGATCAGTGGTTCTCAAACTGTGGGTTATGTTCAATTTGTAACAATGAAAATACATCCTGCATATCAGATAGATTCATAACAGTAGCAAAATTACACTTATGAAGTAGCATCAAAAATAATTTTATGGTTGGAGATAACCACAACATGAGGAACTGGATAAAAGGGTCAATACATTAGGAAGGTTGAGAACCACTGATTTGGATCATATCCTTCATAGAATATTATTCGATGCCCTTGCTTATAAGAAGCTAAGTCTTTAAACATTTAATGTCTGTGTGAATGACATTTCATAATGGGCTATACAAATTTTGAAAAAGGAAAACTTAACCTTTTCCCCAAGGCAAACTTTAATACATATTTTTTGACCTCACTGATGGATGATCTAGAGGTCGTCCATCTAATGTAACTTCATATAACAAGAAAACAGGTGTTCTTCAATTACCTTCCCATTGCCATTGTTTGGTTGGTTATATCAAACTATTTGCACTGACTACAGATATAATTTAGGAAGCAATGCAGTGGTCCAAAGCTTAATGTAAAAAACATTGTCATCTGCAAACAGGGACATCTTGGGGGACCTCACCATCTACACTGACCCTCTCTTACCTTAGGATTTTAAACTGGCGATGAGCATCTTTAACCCACAATTCTTTCAATGAAATAACAATTTGTAGCATTTACACAGGTAGGAAGAACATTTCTCCCAACGACACAAATGTTGAAAGAAACAAGGTAACATGCTATCATGGAACAAGAACCAAAGCCGTCATCAAGACATAATCCTTTTAGGGATTTTAAAATTTTCTTTCTGTTTATATCTCCATCACCTTGTACTGTGACTAGAAGAGTAGAGGTATCTGATACATACTGATTGGTTGACTAAAAAAAAGACATGATACTCTCTCAAAACCACACAATTGTGTGAATCTACTAACCTTTCTAAGTCTCATTTTTCTTCTCTGTAAAAATGATAATACCCTATCTATCTTACAGAGGAGTTATGGGGAAGAAAACGGGAAATCAACTATTGAAAAAAAGGTATAAAAAGTTTTTCAGATAAAGGTTTCATATCTCAAGTATATAAAGAACTTTGTCAAATCTATAATAATATTGCATCTCTCAATTGATAGTTGAATGATATAAACAGGCAGTTTTCCAATTAATAAATCAAAATAATTCATAGCCATATAAAATGCTCCAAACCATTCTTGGTTAATAAAATTCAAATGAAAATAATCTTGCAGTGTCATTTTACAACTGTCAGATTGACTAAAATGGTTGAAGGGGAAGGAGAAAAATGTTGGAGGGGATGTGGAAAAATTTGGACATATTCCTTACTGGTGGAACTGTGAACTGATCCAACCATTTTGGAGAGCACTTTGGAATTATGCCCAGAGAGTTTTTACATTACCTAAACCCTTTGAACCAGGCAGACCACTCTTAGATTTGTTTCCAAAGATGATTAAGGGAAAAGGAATATAACTAATATATTCTAAAATATTTATGGCATCTGCCATTGTGATGGCAAACAACTGGAAATATAAGGGATGCCTATCAATTGGGGAATGTCTGAACAAGTTGTGGTATATGATCATGATGGAATACTACGGTGTGATAAGAAATTATGAGCTCAATGATCTTTGAAAACACATTGATGGACTTTCATGAAATAATGAAGAGTGAAAGGAGCAGAACAAATAAAACATTGTATATAGTGACAGTAATATTTTTAAGAACAATTTTGAGCAACTAAGTCATTTTGACTATTACAAACACCCAATTAACTACAAAGGACGTATGAAGGACACTGCTATCTACATCCAGAGAAAGAACTGATAAATAGAAGTCTAGAATGATTTTACACTTACACATACATACATACTAACATGCATATGTATTTCAGTACCTAATGGTAAACATCTCTAGAACAGAAGTGGAAAAAAGAAAAAAAAGGATAAAAGAAAGTTACATAACAACATTTATATGTATGTGTGTATGCATGTATGTATGTATGTATATTTGGAAGGAATAGCAAGTTGTATATAATAGATTTACAGTTTTATGTGTATCTTTTTTTCCTATTCTAATAAGTTATGGAAATATTTGTATTATTTCTTAAGTTCAAAATATTTTTAAAAGAAATATAGGTGAATAAAGGGACTTATAAATGTATGATGTATAGTGCAAATTCAAAGAAAGAAAATGAAGACTATATCCATAATATTGAAGAATTTTAGGGTTAAAAGAGACCCCAGAGGCCATCAAGTCCAATATTCCAGAACAGAGATACTTTTTCTTTTCTTTTTTTTTTTAATTTATGGACTTGTTTGTTTACTTTTAGTTTACAAGATTCCATTACAGAATCACTTGAGTTTCAGATTTTCTCCCCTCTCTTCTCCCCCCGCTTCCATGGTGGTGTACAGTCATGTATGGGATCTGCAAACATTTTCACATTGTACAAAAGTTTGGTTGTATAGAAGCACTGTAACCAATGAAGCGAATAATGGGAAAAGAAAAAAAAGAAACAAAAAACTAAAACAAAACATGGAAAAGAACAATAGCATGTGTTTCTTCGGTCTCCATTTAAACTCTGGTCTGTCTAGATATTTCTCTGAGTGTAGATATCTCCTTACATTCTGAGCCTTGTAGAGTTCTCTTTTAACTGTGCATTGCTGAGAAGAGTCCAGTTTGTCAAGGTTAGTTGTCATACATATGACGTGTCTGTGACTGTGTACAAACTTTTCCTGGTTCTGCTCTTCTCACTTAGCATCAATTCATATACGTCTCTCCAGGTAATTATGAAGTCTATCTACTTCCCACTTCTTATAGCACAATACTATTCCATTACATTCATATACCATAACTTGTTCAGCCATTCCCCAACTGATGGGTAACCCCAAAGTTTCCAGTTTTTTGCCACCACAAAGAGAGCTGCAATAAATATTTTTGTACATATGGGTCCTTTTCCCACTTCTATGATACTTTTTCATGACATTCCTGAAAAGTGATCATCAACCTCCCCTTGAAAACTTCTACTGAGGAAGAACAATGACTCCAAAGCAAACTTTTCAATCTTGGGGCAATTCTAAATGTAGGAAGATTTTCCATATATAAAGTCTAAATCTGTCTTTTCAAAACTTTCATCCCTTGCTTCTAGTTCTGCACCACAGGGACAAGCAAACCAAGTTAAATTTCACTTCCATTTAAAAACGTTTAAAGTAACTGAAGATAGATCCTATGTCCTATAATGGTAATAGGAATTTGAAGCTCTTCCCTGCCCCTTAATAGGTCAAATGTAATCACATGGAGCATAGTGTGAGAGGAGCTTGCTGAAAGAGTAGAACAGGAAGGGTGGAGCAGGAAAGAGCCAGAGAAAACACAGCAGATCTGGACATTAGTAGCACAGAGGCAGAGCAGCTAGCATTGGTGAGGGAGGAGCATTTATTGCTTTAAATAGTCTGTTTTGTTTTGAAGGTCTGATGGAGGGAAGGCATGGGGATGTAAGTCACATGCTGCATTGCCTATATGTACCAACTTCTTGGTTGGATGGATTTGGCTTTCTGGTGATGGGATTTGGCTTCCTGGTGTTTGAATAAATGTTCTGGTTCTGTCTTCCATTTGGAGACTCTGTTACAGTTTTTGATTCAGAACTATACCAGCATATTCATATCCACTGTGAATGCTGTGAATATCTCATTGGAAATATTTGGTAATGAGGAGGGGATCACAAAATATCAGACCCCTATTCAGAGTCAGGAGGGCTTTAAAGAGAGAAATGGATGTCTGAGGATGGGAGGATTTACCTTATTCCTTCCTAACAAGAGAATGGGCTAAAAGCACAGGGCTCTCTGAAAATTTGGAATCAAGGCTACAGAACAGAAAATTCAGAGATTTGGAAAGATGTTTGCAAGGAATACCAATAGAACCAGGGAAAGAACTGGGAGGGGTGTTGTAATGTTAATCAATTTGTTTGATCAGATACTTAGGGCTAAGTAGATCATATACTTAGGGTTAAGTAGATCCTAGTAACTTAGGGTTAAGTACAGAACTCTGTCCATTGGTGAAAAGGTGTGAATTCCCCTGTTGACATGGAAGAAAGCTATTGGCTGAGATGCTCCCCTGTTGACTTGGGAGAAGGCCAGTGTTTATAAGCAGGAGAATTTTGGAGAGACAGACAGATTTTGGATTTGGTTCCTCAGTGATGCTGATTGAAGACATGAACAGGATGGGACTTTGTTTGTTGGTGGCCTGGCTGATCCTTGAGTTCCAGGCAAGAGAAGTCCTGAAGGGTTTGAGGCATGCTGAATCCGGTGAACTTCAGTGTGTGCCGGGGATTGCCTTGAGGACTGGACAAGGACCTGGGAGCTGTTCGTCCCTGAGGACTGGACGAGAG
>JAQQSW010012820.1:0-12450 GCA_028646575.1 Pseudocheirus occidentalis
AAAATCTCATGAAAATGAATGATGTAAACAAGAAAACAAATAAAATTTATTACATTAAAAATTAGAATGGAGCAAATGGAATCTACTAATTTTATGAGAAAGCAATAAATTATTTTTTTAAAAGCCAAAAAATGAAAAAATAGAAAACAATGTGAAGTATCTCATTGGAAATTAGGTGACTTGGAAAATACATCTAGGAGCGATCATTTTAAAATTATGGAACTATATGAAAGCCATTATCTAAAGAGGGCCTACATATCATCTTTCAAGAAATTATTAAGGAAAACTATCTTGTTATTCTAGAACCAGAAGGGAAAACAGAAATTGAAAGAATCCACTGATCAACTCCTGAAAGAGATCCCAAAAGGGAAACTCCTAGGAGTTGCCAGATCAAGGAGAAAACACTGCAAGCAACTATAAAGAAACAATTCAAGTATTTCAGAAATACAATCAGGATAACACAAAATTTAGTCATTTCTACATTAAGGATCAGAGGCCTTGGAATGTGATATGCCAGAGGTCAAAGGAGATAAGATTAAAAGCAAGTATCATCTCCCAAAATGGATTATAATCCTTCAGGGGAAAAAAAGGGCATTCAATTAAATAGAAGATTTTCAAGCATTATTGATAAAAATACAACAGCTGAAAATTTAACTTTTAAATACAAGACTCAAAAATGAAAAGATAAACAGGAAAGAGAAATCATAAAGGACTTATTAATGTTGAATTATTTACATTCCCACATGGGAAAAGTTTTGCAGCTCCCACACAGTCACCTTAAATACCCATAAAATACGACTCTAAACAAATTTTTTCAGCTCCAAAACCTACAAAAATACAGAAAACACATCTCTTGCTGAAGGCAGCTTGGCAGGAGGGGATCATCACTGCAGGCTGGGAGCTGAGGCCAGCCCAGCCCAAAACTGCGGCCTGTCCCCAGGGGGGTTGGGAGAAGCTGCAGTTGGAGTTTACAGGACAGTGGATTGGTGGCACTTGTGGCAATCTCCCCATTTATGAAGCCAGGAGAAATAAGGCTAAGAGAAAAGTTAGTGGAATTCAAGCTAAATTTTGGGGGAAAAAAGGTCTGGCCAAACTGCTCCCAGGGTAAGGACGCAGCCCAACCCCGGCTGCCTCAGAACTCCTGGCCTGTGGACTGCAAGGAGGCTGAAGGGATTGATCAAAAGCCAAGGGCTCTTCTGTTGAGCAGCCTGGATCCAGATTGTGGTCTTGGGTGGTGGTCCTGTGGTGCACTTTCAGCGAGCCAAAGCTGGTAGAGGCTACAGCACCCATCTAATAGCTCTGGAATCTGTGAAAACACCAGGAATTTGGGACAGAGCTTTCCCCCCTGGAAGCAGAGTTTCACAGAGAAACAAAATCAAGCAATTAATTGACTGGCCAACATGAGGAGAAGAAAGCATAATAAGAACAGTAATCAAACTCTAAAATCCTTTTTTGGGGACAAAAAGAATCAAAGCATGGAGCAGGAGGAAGACAACACAGTGAGAACTCCCACACCAAATGCTTCCAAGAAAGATTAAGATTGCCTACAAGTGATAGATCAACTTAAAAACGACTTTGAAAACCAAATAAGAGAAGTGGAGGAAAAAATGGGAAGAGAAATGAGAATGATGCAAGAAAGAGTCAACAACCTGACTGAAGAGAATAACACCTTTAAAAAACAGATTAACTCAAATGGCAAAAGAGGCCCAAAATGCCAATGAGGAGAAGAATGTCTTAAAAAGTCGAATTTGCCAGATGGAAAAAGAATCTCAAAAGCATTCTGAAGAGAATAATTCCTTCAAAATTAGAGTGGAGGAAATGGAAGCAAATGACTTTATGAGAAATCAAGATACTACTATACAGATACAAATGAATGAAAAAAATAGTAGGTAATGTGAGATATAGATAAAAAATATAGAACTATAGATACATATTTGTGTATGTGTGTGTGTGTGTGTGTGTGTGTGTGTGTGTGTACAGAGAGCACAGGGTGAGTTGAATTTTTTACTTTTTACCAAAAAAAGTAAAATTAAGGGATGAAAGTGAAAGAGAAATATACTGGGAGAAGAATAAAGGGAGATGTAGAATGGAGAAAATTATCTCACATCAAAGAAACAAGAAGAAACTTTTATAGTGGAGGGGAAGAGGAAGGAGGTGAGAGGGAATAAGTGAATGTTACTCTCATCAGATTTGGCTTAAGTAGGGAATACCATACACACTCAATTGAATATAAAAATTTATTTTAACCTACAGGGAAGTAGAGTGGAAGGGGATGAGAGAGTGGAGGGCAAATGGGAGGAAGGGTAATCAGGAGCAAACCTTTTTTCAGAGGCACAGGGTCAAAGCAGAGAATAAAATAAGTGGAAAATGGGATAGGATAGAAGGAAACAGAGTCTTTCACAATATGACTATAATGGAAGTGTTTTGCATGACTACACATATATAACCTCCATTGAATTGCTTGTCTTCTCAATGAGGGTGGGTGGGGAGGGAGAAAGGGAGAGAATGTGGAACTCAATGGTTTAAAAATTAATGTTAAAAATTGGTAAATAAGATATACAGACAATGGGGTATAGAAATATATCTTGCTCTACAGGAAAGTAGAATGCAAGGAGTTAAGAGAAGGAGATGGGTCATAGAAGAGATGGCAGATTGGGAGAAGGGGTAAGTAGAATGCACAGTTACTTCTGGTGGAGGCAGGGGAGAGATGGCAAGAAAATTTGGAACTCAAAATCTTGTGAATATTGGAAACTAAAAGTAAATTATTTAATAATAATAAAAAATAAAATAATGTGCCTAGAGTAAAAAAACAACCTAGGTTGAATCCAGTCTCATATACTTTTTAAAGTATGGGACCCTGGTCAAACCATTTGGCCTCTGTCTCTATCAGTTTCCTCAATGGAAAAATAAAGATAATAATGTCACCTACCAAGTTCTGTTTTGTGAGGATCAAATAAGAAAAAAAATTATCAGATGAGAAAATATTTGTACTGTTTAGTGTAGTGCTGGGCCTATAGCATCTCTTTAAATTGTTTTTGTTTTCCCTGACTAAAAATTACTTATTTGTTTTTAATATTCCTTTTTTTAAAACAAATATTTTTACTTCCTAGTTCTCTTCCTTTGCCCTTCCTCCCCAGTCATTTGAGACAGTGAAAAATGCTATATTAATTATATATTTGAAATTATGCAGAACATATTTCTATATTAGTACTATTGCCAAAAAGGAAAAAAAAGAAACAAAATGAAAAAATTATACTTCAGAAAAAAATCTTGTCAACCACACTTAGTAGCTATATGATGCCAAACAACTCCCTTCACCTCTCTGAGCCTCAGTTCCACCATCTGTAAAATAAGCATAATAATATTAATGCCTATCTCTTGCAGTTGTTGGGATAATGAATCTATCTTTAGTACTTTGTCTAAACCTTACATTATATATGTCAGCTATTTTAAGGGTACAGCACAACTAGGCAATGCTGTGGATAGAGCATAGGACCTGGGGTCAGGAAGACCTGAGTTCAAATCCAGCCTTCTACACTTAATAATTCTGTGACCCTGACAAGTCACTTAACCATGTTTGCCTCAGTTCCTTATCTGTCAAATGAGCTGGATAAGGACATGGCTAAACCACTATGGTATCTTTGCCAAGAAAACCTCCAAATGGCCTCATGAAGAGTCAGAAATAATGGAAATGATTTAACAACAATTAAAGGTAAGTTTGCAATATTTTCAGTATTATGTCCTGGATGTTTCCATCTGATTTGTTTACTCAAAATGAATAAAATTTGAAATTTCTCATGTTAAAAAAAGAAGAAAAGAAGTAATCACCAAGGAAGCAGAGGTAGAAGAGAGAGGTGAAACAAAGATCAAGGAAGTAGAAGAACCAAAAGAAGATCTTGGATAAGGCAAAATTTTTGTTGGCAAAGAAATAGGCACCAATGGAGATAGAGCAATTGAAGATGAGTCAGAGAATGGAAATGACTACCGTAGCTGCTAAAGGAACGAAGAGGGAATAGGATCAAGAATAAAGATGTAAAAATTATGAGGAGCAAGGCTCATCTTCCATGATCAAAGGGAAAGAGAAAAAAGTGTGTGATGATGCTAGCTTTGAGGAACGAATAGGGCCTGAAAGGGTTCATACAAAGGGACTTCAATTTTCTCAATCAAGGATAATACTGAGTAATCTGCTGCATTTGTATAGGGAGGGGTTGAATTGGGAGAGAAGTGAGAGAAGAGAAGAAATGGCTTGGAACTGATACTATGGGGGCTGATACAGGAAATCAGAAAGGGTAGAATAAAAGCTGGGGAATGTTAAAGGTCTGGCTTAAGTTAAGTAATCGAAATTTGTAGAAGGAAAAAGATTCTATCTTTTTCATCCAGCAATATTCGTAATCCTTGGAGCAAAAGCATATGGTATGAAGATAGTATGATAATTAATATGGACAGGAAATTAGGAGGGCAGGGGATTCTAGGAGAATAGTCAATTAAACATTAATGTTACCTAACTCTAGGATCAAGTAAGAGGGTTGGGTTCTTAGTAAAGAGTCCTATTAGGGATAGAATGCCCTCAGGAGAGAGCTATATTTCTGATAAAGTATGGAGTTAGAAGGAATGTCATTTAAAAGGGCAAAGATGTATGTGTGTGTATGTGTGTGGGGGGGGTGTATTGAGAATTGAGTGGAGGTCCCAAAGCATATGGTAGAGTGTGGTAAAATATTCATGAATTGGGTTGGAGTATGCTTGGAGAGGAATAACAATAAAGGCCTGGGCTGAGGTCTTAAGTCATTTATCTTGTGTTCAAGACACTGTTGAATTATTGGATTGGAATGAATTGGAAGAACTGGATTGGATTGGATAGACTAGAATGAAAAGAACAGATAAGTAACCAAATTAATCCATCTTCAGTTCATGATGATATTCATGATGAATTCTGCTATTTTAGAAGTGCCTAGTCACATTTAAAACTAATTAATTCCTTTAAATGAGGTCCCCAGAGATTTGGCATAGAACTTTTAATGCACAGGTAAAATGTTGCTTCTAACTTATGGGGTGCTAAGATGAGAAGTAGTTAGCAGACTTTAATGATACAAATCTTCTAAAAAGGTTGACCCCGAGCAGGCCATTTTTTTCTCACTTTTCTTTCTGATAGGGAGAGGAAGAGAAATAAGGTAGTACATTTTAATGTCCTTTTCAGGTCCTCACTTCCCTTTCTTGGGCAGTATAGAAGCCATCGGTAACATAGCTCTCTTTACCTGCCAGTCAGATAAACAACCAGTAAAACTCACACACACACTTGCTCTCCTTCTCTCTCTTTCTCTTTCTCTGTCTCTCTCTTTCTATATCTCTGTCTCTGTCTCTCCATCTCTGTTTCTCTGTCTCTGTCTCTGTCTATCTCTCTATCTCTGTCCCTGTCTCTATCTCTCTCTCTGTCTCTCTCTTTCTCCTCTGTCCCTTCACTCTCCTAGGAATTGGGAAATAAATGTAGCTTCATGTCAAAAAATAGACCTAAATGGAACACATATATAAGTGAGCCATTACTATCCTCTTTCTGAGAATATCTATGTATCTTTTCTGTTTGGTGTTACTGTTAAGTGTGGTATTTACAATTTATAGAAGTCATCTTTGAGGGATTTTTATGTTTATGCTAAACTAGAAATTTTCCCCCAAATCTCATGCACTTTCTGGACCCCATTAAATATTTCTCCCTCTTGAGCAAAATTATCTGTTTATTCAATGGGATCAAGTCAGCCACAAATCACAATGCCAATAACCAAAAAGATCCTAAGGTAGAGATAACATTGACTTTTAACAGATATTTAATGTCTACCCATTGTATATAGTCCTATGGACAGCAATGGGGGAGCAATTCAAAAGAAAATTACTATACTCCAAGTAAGAGGTAGCACTGTGAATAAAGAGCAATGACCATATTCAACAAGTCTTCTGGAAGTCACAGAAATAGCACTTGACTATTTATTAGATTAAAAAATGTAAGTGAGGGAAGAGTCAAAGATGTTTGTGATATTTAAAGCCTGTATAGCTGTCAGGATTGTGAAACCATCAATGAACAGAAGTAATGAGTGGGAAATGTTCTTTCTATATGTTTAGCAATGAAAGCAAGAAGATTATAAGATGCTAACTTGTTATCACTCTATATCTTAGAAGAAGAAGAAGAAGATGACAGACTTAATTTGGAGTTGAAACATATTACTTATCAGGTTTATGGATAGGCAAATAATATTTGAAAAAAACAAGGGAAGAGAGCAAAATAACATGTAAAATGGATAACTTTACTACATCCAATTAAAAAGTTTTGTGCAAATGCAACAAATCTAGCCAAAGCCAGAAGGAAAGCAGAAGATTGAGGCAAAAAGTTGTGGGCAGTTTCTTAGATAAAGGTGTCATATCTCAAACATATAAATACCTTTGTAAAATCTATATTGATATAAGTCATTCCCCAATTGATAAATCATCAAAGGATGTAGCTTTCCAATGAACAAATTAAAATTACTGACACTTACATGAAAAATGCTCTAAATCATTATTGATTAGAGAAATGCAGATTAAAATAATCTTTATATCATTTTATACCTACCAGATTGGCTAAAATAATTGAGGGATGGAGCTGATGTGGAAAAGTTGAAACCCTGTTTCATTGTTGGTGAAATTGTGAACTGATCCAACCATTTTGGGGAGAATAATCTGGAATTATGCTTGAAGAGTTATTAGGCTGTCCACACCCTTTTACCCAGCAATTCCACTGTTAGGTTTATTTCCTAGGATCATTAGGTAAAAAAGTAAAATAATATATATGCTCTAAAGTGCTTAAAGCAGCTCTCTTTGTGGGGTCAAAGAGCTGAAAACTTCAGAGATGCCTTTCAGCTGGAAAATGTCTGAACAAGTAGTGTCTGTAGTGATATGTGAATAAGTAGCGTTTGAATGTCTGAAAGTAGTGGTGCATGATTGCAGCCAAATATTACTGTGCTATAAGAAATGATAAGCTAAGTGACCTTAGCAAAATGTGTGAAGACTTGCACGAAATAATGAGTGAAATGAGCAGAACCAAAAGAACATTGTGTATTGTAACAACAAAGTTGTTAAAAACAGTTTTGAGGGAATAAGTCATTCTGACTATTATAAATACCTAAAATGACCATAAAGGACATATGAAGACACTATCTGCATCCAGAAAACGAACTGATAAACAGAAGAAAAAATGTACAGGATAATTTCATGTGTCTGTGTCTGTGTCCATGTGTGCATGCATATGTGTGTGTGTGTGTGTGTGTGTGTGTGTGTGTGTGTGTCTAATGGTAGTGATCTCCTGGACAGGGTGGGGGAAAGAAGAAAAATAAGGGAAAAATTATATGACAACTTTGTTGTATATTTGAAAGGAATAGCAAATCATACATAATACATTTGCAGTTTCACATGCAATCCTTCTTTATTATACTGTTATGTTATGCTTGTTTTATTCCATAAATTAAAAAAAATAAAATTTGGACCTCAGAATTAGATAGAAGAGGAGAGGGTGAAGGATTTTAGGGTATCAAAGAGCATCATGTTGAAATAGCTGACTATTGGGTTGAGGCTTTGGAAAAAGAGAAGTAAATCCAGAACAACAATGATAGATTGGGAGAACAGCTAAGGATCAAAAGATCCAAGATGATACTATTATAATAGTAACAGTAAAAGATGACATTCACATAGTACTTTCCATGTGTCAGGCACTTTACAATTATGATGTTATTTCATCCTCACAAGAACCCTGGGTGATAAGTGCAATTATCATCTCCATTTTGCATATGGGAAAACGAAAGTAAACAGAGCTTAAATGACTTGCTACCAAGTGCCTGAACTCACACTTGAACTTGTGTCTTCCTGATTCCAGACCCAGGACTTTGACAACAGTTCCTGACGAAGACAAAGTATATATTCAGGATGAGTGATGCATCTATCAAAATAGATAGCACAGTTCTGTAAGATGTAGCTTGAAGTCCCTACCAGGTTGATGATGGTGTGAAATTTTTGTCTGAAATGATGGTACTGGTAAACAATACCTCTTCAACAATCCCCCAGAGTCTTTGAATTTATTTGAAGTAGGATATTGAGCTACATTGGAATAAATTTGTATCCTGTATACTGATAGTACAGCAGTTCAAGGACATTCATTTTGTTTTGTTTTTGTATAGAATAAAGATCTTAGAATATGAATCCAAAAATGTGAAGCCTAGAAAGTAGCCTAAGAACAAACTTCATAAATTATTTCCTACAATAGCCATTTTCAAAATAAGTTCTGTTCAGGCTCCAAATTAAAGATTCCATTTAACTGACAATTGATGGACTTAAGAACCAATTTATTTCATTTGCAGATGTCCACAACTGGTAGGAGTTCATATTCATCATAAACTCTTTGAGGTTAAGTGTCTCAATTTTGTATTAGCATCCCAGCACCTCTTTCAGTGCCTGGCACCTAGTAAGAGCTGAATAAATGATTGCTGATTGGCTGATTAATCACCAGAAAGTGTATCATATGCACCAGAGATTTTGATAATAGATATTACCAGGACTTAGGCTTACAAAGCTATACTTAGAATCCTGGTGGGGAAAAAATGTTGAGAAATACAAATCTACTTCAATCCCTCTTTATAACAGACAAGCTAACTAAAGCACACACGAAAGTTCCACAACTTGCCCTGGGTCACACAGCTGTGTGGAATAAACAGTAGATATC
Organism: Pseudocheirus occidentalis; assembly: GCA_028646575.1. Taxonomy (NCBI): domain Eukaryota; kingdom Metazoa; phylum Chordata; class Mammalia; order Diprotodontia; family Pseudocheiridae; genus Pseudocheirus; species Pseudocheirus occidentalis. The sequence continues at coordinate 8,735 of JAQQSW010012820.1, forward strand.
TGTGACAGAGGGCATAGTTCACATATATCATTTCTCAGTGCCTGAGCAACAGATTGAAAGGGGGAAATCCAATGGAATCTCTAAGATTTGCCCCCATAAAACTTTTATAAGATAATCATCTTCTTGCAAATAAATAACATTTGGGGTTTAAGAAACACACCAGAGTCCCTAAATTTCCTACCAAAAATTCCCTTTGGCCCTTTTTCTGTTTCCTATTATACATTATATTCATATGGGATGTGTACCTTTTAATAACATGTAACAAATGGTCATTAGCAAATGCATAAATGTATTGGAAAAGGGATTGTTTGTAGCATCTTTTCAAACACAATCAAATGTGATAAGACTGAGCTGTAATCTAAGGAGCCTTGGAAATAGCATAAGAAAAATAAATAAGCGCACATATAAACATAAAGGGTTTTGATAAAGTCTTACCATTGTGATTTGATGCTGAGTTCAGCAGGCAAACAAACTTGAATCTTTAATCTCCATACTTCTGTCACAAGGAAAATGCATTAATTTTTGTCCTTTAGCCATATTAGACAATGGTGCTTTGGGATTAAGGTTTTTTTAAATTTATAAAAGTTATTATTCATTAAAAAATTTAATACACGTGCTATTTTCTTTGTATTTTAGTTCTGCATGAATCCAAAATGGTGAAAATTTTAATACAGTGGAAAGAATATTATATTTGTAGTCAGAAGACGTGTTACATTCTCAGCTCTGGCATTTATTACCTGTGTGACCATGGCAAGTCAATTAACCTTAGTCCTCAGTTTTCCCATTTTTAAAATGAGAGAGTTGCACTGGATAACCTTAGGTCCCTTCCACATCTAAATCCATGATTCTAAAATGCAAATAGTCTCTCTTGTAAATCATATTATAGTAGAAGCAGATTTAAAAAATAAGATTCTATTTTATTTCTATTAAATTCTAATTTTGCCTTTAGCCTTTGAAGTAGAATGTTTGGAATATTCCAAATGGAATTATAAATATTCAAATAATTTATTTTCTAATATCCTATGCAGAAAGTGACACCTAGCATGAAGATCATGTTTACAAGTCTAAATTCATCTCAGAGACAAAGGGTTATGGGACTAGCTATCATCTGAGTTTTGCTTGTGGGTTTTTTTTTCCTTATAAGTGAATGTCCTGGTATATATTTATGCATATAGCTGATAGATAGATGATAGGTAGATAGATAGATAGATAGATATACAGACAGATAGGCAGACACATACATACATAAATATATAGACAGACATATACACACATATATATCTATACACATAAGCAAACTCATTTGTTAATAGTTTGTAAAACACGCACACATATACAAACACATGTGTGTGTATGTTTTCCAAAATATTAACAAATAATTTTGTACCACATAGAAAATTAATTCAAAGAAATCTGAGATAAAACAGGAAGTATCCTAACTTTTTGAATGAGAGCACATTCTCTGTCATCTCACAGCTTCCTTAACCAGTCTTAAATTTGTTTTCAATCAAAAATACAGCTTATATAACATTTCCTATGGAATTCCAAGTTTGTCTTAGTTGTTAGTTTGGTCATTTTCAGTTATGTCTGACTTTCTGACTCCATTTGGAGTTTTCTTGGTAAAGACACTAGAATGGCTAGTCATTTCCTTTTCCAATTCATTTACAGGTGAGAAAACTGAAGCAAAGAAGATTAAGTGACTTGTTCAGGGTCACACAGCAAGTAAATGTGTGAGGCCAGATTTTAATTCAGAGCTCTATCCATTGGGCTGGCAGCCACCTCACTGCCCCAATTTAGTCACTTTACCTATTTTTCCTGGATTTGTTGAACTATAACTTGGAGATAGTATTATTGATACATGACAAACATAAAATAAAATACCCATTAAATACCACATTTTAATACTTAAGAATGTTTAAGATCAGTATTAAGTTATTTAGTGATATTTATAATGCTGATGATACTTATTTCAAACTATTTTATACTATTTCATTAGAAATTAAATTTTTGTATTTCTTTTGTTTAAAATATTTATATTTTATTTTTCAAAATATATATAATAATAATTTTCATTTTTTGTAAATTTTTGAGTTGCACAGTCTTTGCCTCCATTCCCTCCCCAGCTCCTCCTTGAGAAGGTAAGCAACTTGGTATAGATTAAACATGTACAGTCATGAAAAACATCCTTTTCTTATAAACATAGAACTCTTATAAATTACACAGTTATCTATATCTTTGAGAAATGAGACCCTTAACATAGAAGTTTGCTATAAAATCCCCCCCTCAATGTTCCTGATTTCTTTCTAATCTTACTTATTTTGGTTTTCTTTGTGCAAGACATTGTTAATTTAATGTAATCAACATTATCTGCTTTACATCCTGTAACACTCTCTGTTGGGGTAGATGTATTGTGCAATGAATAGAGGGCTAGGCTTGGAGTTGGTAAGACTATCTCCTTGAGTTTAACTCTGTCCTTAGACACTTACTAGCTATGTGAACCTGGAAAGATCACCTAACCCTGCTTGCCTCCGTTTCCTCATCTGTAAAATGGCAAACCACTCCAGTTTATTTGCCAAAGGCAAAAAGAGAGACAAAACAAAAACAAATGCAGTCAAGAAGAATAAGACAGAGGAGGAACCCATCGCAGCAGGTCTGGAGCCAAGACCAGCAAACGCGGCCTGACCCCAGGGCAGTGGGGAGAAGTCGCAGGCAGCCGCAGCCAGAGCCATTCTAGTGCTAAAGACTAAAAAGTGAATCTGAATGAATTCAAGAGCAACAGAACCCACGGAGAGACGAGTGAGGTGGATTCCCAGCCCAGGAAAGTGCCTACTTAGGTTGGGGTAAGAAGAATGCTGAACTCAAGGAAGCTGCACCAGCGTGGAGCAGAAAGCAGAGAAGAGCAGACTGAGAGAAAAAGCTTCAGCCAGGCATGCAGCAGACTCACCCAGACTGAGAGATTTCCAGTCAGCTCACCAGAGGACAGAGAATCATCTAACCGGGTAGGAAAAATCTCAGGGCCCATAACAGCAGCAGCAGCAAGTTCTGTGGGGGCAATCTGGATGTTTGAACTTATACACCCATACTGCCAGAAGCCGAGATGGAGGAATAAAGTTTAGTGGGTTCTCTAAATCCCTCCCAGACCAAGAAAAGTTTGGAATTAAATGTTCTAATCAAAGTAAAAACTTGAATCAGGGGAAGCGGCCCCAGGCAGGGGCAGGGTTGAATAGGGCAGGTAGAAGACAATAATAAGGAATCTAAGCCCAGTAGGGTGGAACCAGCAAGCTCTAACAAGAAAAGCCAATTTAGCATCACTTGCCCAATCAACAAACAATAGCTCTGCCTCAGGCCTTCAGCTGTAGCCAGCCCTGAACCTGATTGAGCCATAGCTCAGGGGCACAGACTCTGAAACCAGAAGGAGCTAGACCACCTGACCCCAACAAGTTACTCCTAAGCATCAGGGTAACTCAGGGGAATTACTGAGTCTTGGTACTGGCATCAGGCTACATACTCAGAGCTTACAGATACCAAACCCCCACCTCACAAGCTAAAACTCCGGTACCCCAGACTTGGATATCCACTCCAAGTTCCAGGACAAAGGCATTCACAATAGGGAAGAAGGAAACTGCAAAGGCTAGGACCATCAAATCCTTTTATAGAGAGCGAGAACAAACAAATTCAGAAGGCAACAGGGACTCTGTATCCACACTGGAGACCAT
>JAQQSW010012821.1:0-12449 GCA_028646575.1 Pseudocheirus occidentalis
GATGATCAGGCATGTTTCAGAAAAATCTAGAAATTCTTGTAAAATCTGATGCAAAGTAAAATGAGTATAACCGGGAAAACACAGTGCAAAGTATCAACAACATTGGGTGATGATCAACTTTGAATTACCCAGTTCTTCTCAGCAACACAATAATCAAGTACAAAGAAAAATGCTATCCATACCCACCTAAAAATTAGGGGACTCAGAATGCAAATCTAAGCATATTTCTTACTTTAATTTTTCTTGTATTCTTTTTTCCCTTTTGATCTGTTTCTTCCTCCACAATTGTGATGAATATGGAAATATGTTTTACATGATTCAATATAAACTATATCAAAGTAACTAAAATTTTCAAAGGAGGAGAGGGGAGGGAGAGAGGGAAAATGTGGCATTCAACATCTTATAAAAATGAATGCTAAAAATTTTCTTGACATGTAATTGTCAGAAAAAACAAAATGCTATTTAAAACAAAAAATGGAAAATAACTTACTTGTACAAAAATATTTTTGTCAGCTCTTTTTGCTGTCAAAGAATTTAAAATTGAGGTGTTTCTCCTTAATTGAGGAATGGTTGGGAAAAAATGGTGGCACATGGGTATAATGGACACTAGTGTGCTATAATAAGGGTGGATAGAGTATTTGGTTTGGAGTCAAAAAAGACTCATCTTTTCTAGTTCAAATTTTGCCTCAGACACTTATTAGCTATGTGATTCTCAGCAAATGACTTAACCCTTTCTCCTCAGTAATTCATCTGTAAAATGGGCTGGAGACAGAAATGGCAAACCATTCCAATATCTTTGTCAAGAAATCCCCAGTTGGACTCATAGAGTCAAACATGACTGACTGAAATGACTGAACAACAACAAATTGTGCCATAAGATGTGACAAGGGGGTGCAATGCCAGGCATGAGCAACTCTCCAGAAGAATGCCATTGTAAACAGCTTTTAAGGCTCTGACCACAAAGTATAATGAACACTCTATTCCATAACAAATCAAAGCAAAACATACACAAAAAATCAAGGTACAGCATTCACAGTATCACACCTTATGACAGAAAATTACAACATGGTATTCACAACAGCTTATGATTAAGGTGGCCACATAGTTTCCACCATAGTGGCCATAAAGCTTTGAACAAAGAACAATCATCTGTTATCCCTAAGGAGGTTTGCATCCTTAGTCATTCAGTTATCTCAAGGTATAAGAATTAATGTCTTCCACTCATGGGGCAACTAAGTTAAATCATTTAGTCACTTATTCAGCAATCAATTACTAAATATCATTAATCACTCAGTACAATCCTTAGAAAATACACAAACCCTTCACCCCCAAGTCACTAGTAAACTTATATTTCCTCCGTCAGTATACAGTGTTTAAGTAAAGCCTTCTTTCAGCTTGACTTGGGGTGGTCTCTCAGATTCCCTGGATCCCCTTCCATGTCCCAGCTACTACTTGAATCTACCAAATAGTCACCTGGATTCAGAGGCAGACAGCTCCCAGATCCTGATCCAGTTCTCCTGGCAGTTCCTGCTCTGCATTGGAGCTCACAGGGTCCATTCCATTGAAAATCCTTCACAATTTCTGTTCCTGGGAATTCAAAGCTCAACCAAGCCACAAACAGACAAAGTCTTAGCATCCTGGTCGTGCTTCCTCAATCTTCTGCAGCTTGTTCAAAAAATCAGAATCATCTTCTCCAGCCTGGGGGGAGGGGTCCTGGGCTCCTAGATTGCTGGACTCCTAAACTCCTGGGCTCTTGGGCTCCTCTTCAGATTCCTCGACTTCTTTTCAGAAGAAGTTCCACCACCACAATTTTTCAGGAAATTCTTACTCAGTTCTCAATTCTTATTTCTCTTCTGTAGCTGCTTCTGCCACCAGATTCTTATCCCAAGAAATTCTGATTGTACTTCCCTGGGACTTTTCCTTATATCCACACAGCATTAGCTTCCTGTTTTAGCCAACCCCTTCCTGTTATTTCAGTAACAGGAGACAGGAGTTCATAACTTCTGTTTCCCCAACAGTGGCTTGATCTATCACTAAGTGCTAAGTACATGCTACCTTTTCTTAACTTGAAACAAGGTGCTAAGTACCTGCTTACTTGCCAATACAAAAAGGGTTCTTCAAATTCAAATTAATTACCATTACAGGGGGGTGGTTTCACGGGAAAAAAATGAACACCCATATGAAATAATGCAAAGTAAGATGAGAAAAACCAGGAGTTCATTGTGCACAGTAAAATATTGAGCAATTTTTTTTAATGATGATCAATTGTGAAAGACTTGGCTACTCTTATCAATGTAATGATCCAAATCAATTACAAAGGACTCATGTTGAAAAACATTGCTGTCAGCCTCCAGAAAGAGAAGTGATGTACTCTGAGTACAAATTTAAGTATGATTTCCCTGCTTTATTTTCTTTTTGCTTTTGTTGTCATCAAATGGCTAACATAGAAATTTATTTTCCATAATTTCATATGTATATTATATTGTTTGCCAAGTAAAAATAGTGGGTGGAGGAGTGTTTAGGAGAGAGACGGATATTTGGAACTCAAATTTTAAAAAGTATAGAATGTTAAAAATAATAAATAAATAAAAATATTCACCAAATAGTGTTTCTCTGTCGGATAATAATATTTCATTGCCAGGTCTATACCTAGATCCTTTCCTGTTGCAGCCTCAAAGAATTTGTTTTCCATTGGTATATTTGATGGATACCATCAGGCTTTGGTACCAGTAAAAGTAGAAGATTCTTTTGCAAGAAAGTTCTATAAGTGATAACTACTTAATTCATTACAGTGTATGTTTCCTGTAGGCCATTTGTATTTTTGTTTTTGTCCATATACTAAGAAATGAACACAATACTTGATCATAATGTTTGAGAGAAGCTTATGGATTGACTGATCAATTGTCAGATACATTATATTGAGGATTTCTTTGTATATATGTTGGGTTAGATTCTTGGTGAAGTCTTTTCTAATCCTCAGATTCTGTGAGGATTTTAGTGGTGGTTGCATGTATATTATATATGTGCATATGTATATACATGAATGCACATTCATGTAAATGTATAGTAATACCTTATTATTTAGTAAGAATAGATGATATAGATGGTAGACTGATTATCTACCATTCTTTTAAACCATTAATTGTAGAGAGAATATTTTCTGTTCTGTTTTAACCATGGCATCAAATGAAAACCAGCCTTGGCCTCTTTTCATAAAGTCTTACTCCATGCAAAATTTAGCTACTTGAACATCTTGTATTTTTATCTTTTCCCCTCTCCCACCTTCTTAATAATAATCTTATTTTAAGTGTAATAGGCAGGTAAGTATAATAGCTGCTCAACTCCTCAGAGTTCCCTCACATGCAACTTTTGTTATGGCTTTTTGTTGTTGCTGTTGTTGTTGTTGTTGAGTCATTTCAGCTATGTCCAATTCTTTGTGACCTTCTTTTTTGTAGGTTTATTTTTTTGGCAAAGATCCTGGAGTTTGAGTTGAAAAAACTGTTGAGAAACTGAGGCAACCAGGGTTAAATGAATTATTCAGGATCACACGGTTAGTAAGTAACAGGTCAGATTTGAACTCACAATGACAGGTATTCCCGATTTCTAGCTCAGTGTTCTATCTACTGTGCCACTTAAATTCCCAGCTACTGCTTCTTTAGGGACTTCATGTTAAATTAAACATTAGAAGTATACTCACATTCATTCTTAGCCCCCAGTTAGAAAAAATCCTGACTTTAATAATTAACATATATAATGGCAAGTAGAAGGGAGGTAAAGATCCTTAACGTCATATTTTCTAGGTAAATTAAATGGAAAGTTCTATATTTATATTATGGTTTTCTTATATTAATTATAATATGAATATATTAATATTATTTTGCTATTAAGTGCTTCTTCCTTGAGTTTCTCCCCACCCTCTGATGAAGAACTCATAGCCCTTAACACCATTATTCTTTCTTGCAGTGCCCTTCTGAGATACACAATAGAAAAGTATTATTATCTCTATTTTTACCAGTGGAATAAAGAATTCATAGAAAAGTTGAATGATTTGATTCAGCCATTAAGACCAGCGCTGATTTCTCTGTTGGCAGAGAAACTAAAAAAGTGCTCACTTTTTAAAAATGCCCAGTTCTTGCTTTACCTAATACTGGACAAGTATTCCAAAGGTATGACTATAATTCCATGTTATACAGTTTTGGTTTGTTTTTCTCAGGTATTTTATAAGGCTGAATGATAATAATAACTGCCACTCATATAAACATTGTGGAATTTGCAAAGTATTTTATAAAAAATCTCATGTGATCTGCACAATGACCTATGCAAAATATGTTTATAGATATGGTTATTGATCATTTTACAGTAGAGGTAAATGAGACTTTAAGAGGTTAAATGATTTGCTCATAATCACAGAGCTAGCAAATATCACAGGCAAGATTTTAATCAAGGTATTATTTACATGTACAGCATTCTTTCCACTTTGCCCAATTGTCTCTGAAAGACAGGCAATGATTCTTACAGAATGTTCCAAGAAAATAACCTGGCTGAGAAAAAACCTCAAGTTATCTTCCTATAGTGTGAAGTTTGTAAATCCTATTGTCATTTAAACGGGCATCATCAATCTGATTATATATGAACTTATGGCAAAAATTATACTGCCTAGTTCCATATCTAGAATCATTATACCATATGTGGAACTCACATTAATTCAATGGGCATTTGTGGGGTAGATCAATTACATTCTATGCCCTTAGTGAATTCAGTATCAATTTGATTAGCCATGAGAGCTTTATTCACATTATGGGAACTCTATTGCTCAACTCCCCCAAAGTATATTGAAAACACACCAACAATATTTCATGAGCTAATAAGATATATTGGGTGATATATTATCATATTTTGCAACCATACTGGCTGCAATGAATGCAGAAATCTTGATTTTTGGAGAAGAAAAAATTACTAAATATGCCATATGCAATATATTTTCCATGACAATTTCAATACATTGTAAACAGAATTTACCTTTGTTTGTAAACACACACACACGTCTGTATATACATATATATGAATACATATATATGTATATACTATTGATAGACTGAAATGTTTAAATTGTACAAAAGAATTACTGAAATAGAAAGTCTCAAATATTTAGAAACAGTTGAGAATTATTCAATATGTTATCACTGAAGCTCTGGGGAAAGCATATCAATGCTGACTAGTTATCTGACTTGGCAACACTAATGACTGAACAGAATTAGTTGTTTTTATTAAACTTTATATCTATAGTCTGTCAATTGGTCAAAAAATTAAGCATCTACTACATGACAGCCACTATTACTCAAGGAACTTACATTCTATAGGGGAAGACAATATGTATGTGACTTAAACACATTTATGTATTTTATGCATATGTCTAAATATTTGTATATGAATGCATGAGTAAACACATACCATATATATACGTGTGTGTGTGTGTGTGCATGTGAAGTAAATGTGAGAGCATTGGTGGAAGATTATTGTAGCTGAGAAGATAGAAAAGACTTAATCATGCTTAAGCTGAATTCAGAAATTTTTAAACATCAGAAATAAATGGAAAATTCCAAAATGTCAAACTCAATAATCCAGCTTATTCCTTTCCAATACTGCCCATCAAGCCAGTGTCTCCTATTGCTATCTTCATTGCATTAATGATGCTAATGAGATATATTGTCTTAGCCATTCAGTCTTAATAACACAAGGTTATTTTAAACATATTTTCTATCATCCTTTATTCAATTAGTCACTAATTGCTGTATTTTATTAGTTCAAAATACTACTTATTGTTGTCTCCACTTTCATCCTGATTGCTACTATCCTAATTCATGGCCATACCCACACCTATATCCATTGAAAATTGGTCCATCCTTCAAGACACAAAACAAACACAAAACTTCACCATTACTCTAGTCAAAAACATTTCTCTCCTGCAAATTCTTAAAATATATTTAATTCAATTCTGAAAGTAGTTCTTGCCATATGCCAAGTTCTTGGACAGTCACTCTAAAATCAAGACAAAAATTAGAAAAAGTCTAATCTCTAGGTACTTATAGAATCATAACCCCTCAATATTATATATCTGTTGATTTCACAGATCATTCTTAAAGATATATATGTATATTCCATACCATTCAAATATTGCTCTGAATTGTGTTGGGTTTTACATTTTTAATTCATACCTGGGATACAAATGCCTACATTTTGTCAATGAGACTCGTTGGGAAGCTTTTTTCTACTTATAAGTAATGGAGAAATGTTTTTTAAAAAATTATTTACTTTGAAAAAAAGGAATTCATATAATTAAAGGATCAAACAAATTATTTTTGGCCAAACTTGAGTTTACTTTCTTAAAAAATTATGCAAGACTACTTTTTGTTTTCAGTTCCCAATTCTTCAGTCTTTTCCTTTCATTTACTAAGGAAGCAAGGAATAACAAAATCAATTACAGATGCATATAGCCATGTTAAACAATTTTCTCATATTACCTCTGTTGGAAGAAAGGAAGGAAAGAAGGAAGGAAGGAAGGAAGGAAGGAAGGAAGGAAGGAAGGAAGGAAGGAAGGAAGGAAAGAAGGAAGGAAGGAAAGGAGGGAGAGAGGAGAGAAGAAAAAAGAAAGTAAAAAAAGAAAATAATAAATTAAACAAAAAAACACATCAATCTGCCTTCTGAGTTGATTTTCTCTTTATTTGGAAACATATTGCATGTTTCATCAGGAGTTGTTTGGAATTCTGGTTGGTCATTGTCTTGATCAGAGCACTTAAATCATTCAATATAGAATATATTTATACTATTTTTATAGTATGAATTGTTTTGTTTTTATTTTATTTTAGACTAGAACACCACAACACAAATGGAGAATAGAGAAAAGAAAGAAAAATACTTCCTAAGCTTAAATATCATATCTTACATACAAAGTAAGAAAGAAAATGGCATGTGCATAGCAGAAAGTAAAAGAGGAATAAAAATAAGCAATAAGAAGTTTTCATTTCAAGAAAGCCTTATGCTACATACTACACATCGTCTTGAGGGCTGTCCATCTTTTCTTTGTTTTGTTGCAAGTTTTCTTTTGTTCTCTGCTGTCCACTTGTTACACACACAACACCCCCCCCACACACACACAATCCACACCAAAAAGGCTACAATTAAGTGTTTATATATTTCTTGATAACTATAGCTATATACATACACATATAGACATATACTTTCCCAAACATATTCTACTTCAGATCTTTTTTTATCTTTATGTTTCTGTATATCTCTTGTTTCCTATCTCTCTTGCCTCCTCTACTTCTAGCTGCTGCCTTGCCCTCCTATTACTTGCCTAACCCCCTCCAAGGATTTCTCCTCTATCCTTCCATTCCTATAAATCAAAACACTCTTTCATAGCCCCCCTTTATCTGTTCCCCCACCTTCCCTCTAGAGATACCTCTCTTATCCTCCCATTCTCATTCATCTAAATATTGTTCTATAAAATCCCCCTTTTATCTATTCTCTTACCCTTCCACCTAAAGATCCATGCCTTGCCCTCTCCCCCTCCCTATCCCTTACCATTTTATTTCTTATGAATTTAGAAGACTTTTATACTCTTCTAAATATATATGTATTGTTCCCTCTTAAGCACATTCCCAATGAAAGTAGGTTACCAGAACTATCAGTCTTTCTCCCCCATCTAATTTTTCTTTATCACTTCTTCATTGTGCACCTCATTTGGATAAAACAATTATTCTTTTTAATTGTTCCCAAATAGTTTTACTTCTTTGTTTTGAGCTACCCAATTATTAAGAGAAATATGATTTGCATTTTATATACATAAAAAGTAATTGTTCTTTCCTTATTGAATCCCTTTTAGTCAGTCTTGGGTACATGTCTTGTGTTTTTCTTGGCTCTTATATGCCACATCTTCTATTAAGCTCAGGTTTTTTTTTTTAACAAATTGAATATCAGACAGTTGATCAAATGTCCATTTTTTCCCATTCAGGATTATGCTTAACTTTGCTGGGTATGATATTTTCGGTCAGAGACCCAGTTCTTTTGCAATTTGATATAAAGTTTTCCAAGACCTGTTGTTCTTTAGTGTCTCTGCTGCTAGGTTTTGTGTGATTCAAATTGTGTGACATCATCATATTTAAATTGTTTTAATATTGTTCCTTTTAATATTTTATCCTTTAGCTGGGGGTTTGTAAAGTCAAGAACAAGCAGCTTTTCAGAAGAATGCTACTGTGAATAGCTTCTAAGGTTCTGATTACACAGCATACTGATCCTCTATTTACTGCATAACAAATCAGAGCAAAACATTCACATAAATCAAGGTACAGCATTCACAATATCTTATAGAAAATGGCCACATAATCTCTACTACAGTGGTCACAAAATTTTGAATAAAGTACAGTCATTTAGTAATTCAGTCATTCAATCATCTTAATCATTCAATCGTCCTTAGGAAGGTTTGCTTCAATAAGGGTCACAAAGTATAACAGTCAAAGTTGTCCACTCATGGGGCAAACTAGATTACAAATCACTTACTTATTGAGTCATCAGTGATTAATTACAATCATTTAGTCAATCAATCATCCTTCATCCTTCAATATTTAATCATCAGAAAAGACACAGATACTCTACCCCTAGGTCACTAGTAAATTTTCAATTTCTCAGTCAGTACACAGTATTCAAGTAAAGTCTTCTTTCAGCTTGATTCTGGGTAGTTTCTCAGATTTGCTGGATCCCCTTCCATGGTTCCAGATCCTACCTGGATTCACCGAATTCACCTAGGTTCAAAGGCAGACATCTCCCAAGTCCTTCTCTAGCTCTCCATACAGTATCTGCTCCACATTGGAGCTCACAGTGTCCAGTCTGCCCCAAATCCTTTACAGTCTCTGTTCCTGGAAAGGAAAGGCTTAACAAAGCTACAAAGAAGCAAAGTCTTAAATCCTTCACAGTCATGCTCCCTCAGTCCCCTGGCAGCTCTGTCTGCCATTCAGACTCAGCAGAAGTCTTAGCTATCTCAGAGAATCAAAATCACTCCATCCAGGTTTTCAAAATCAAAATCATTCTCTTCAGCCTCCTTGGCTCCTCTTCAACCTCCCTGGTAGCAGAAGCTTCTGCCTCTGTGGGGTTTGCTTCAAGAAGATCTGTCTCAGTTATCAATTCTCATTTTTCTTCTCAACTCTTAGTCTAACTGTAGCAGTCAAGCCTCCAGATGCTGCAGAGAGAAATGCTTTCTTTCTCCAGTGGCAGCAGCTTCTATCTCCAGATCCTTGTCCCAAGAAGTTCTTACTCTCCTTCTCTGACTTTTTCCTTATAAACAATATTGTCCCTCCCTGTTCAGCCCCTTTCTGTTAAATCAACAACAGGAGACAGGAGTTCATACCTTCTATTTCTTTAACAGAGGCTTAATCAGAATTAGGTGCTAAGTACCTCTTAGTTTAGCAACACAAAAGGAACTTCAAATCTCATTACTGTTACAGGGTTTCAGAATTTGACTATAGTATTCATATGAGTTTTCCTCATAGGATCTGTTTTGAGTAGTGATTTATTTATTTTTCCTATTTGTACTTTCTTCCCTTATTCTAGTGCTTCAGGACAAGTTTATTTAATTATTTTTTATGTTATTATATCAAGATTCTTTTTTATCATAGCTTTCAGTTAGTCCAGTTATTTTTATGTTTTCTCTTCTTGATCTATTCTGTAGATAAGTGTTGTTGTTTTTTGTCACGCAAAGCATCATTTTTATTGGGAACAAAAGATAAACTAGCTATTTCACAGAATCAACATAAATTAAATTACAATTTTGATCCTGTATTCTCATGTAGTTATTACTTAAAATGATTAAATGATATGCAAGAATACAGGTTTTAATGAACATTCTATAATTAGAGAACCAGTAGTAATGACCAGTAAGTAATTTATGTCTATTCACACAGGACTGACAGCTCTGAAGTGCTTTTGTCCTTTGACTTCAGAGTCTATATAGTGAGTGAAAACAGAAGATCCATCAACTTAAATTTTCTATATGTTAACACATCAAGAGTAGGATAACATAATTGACTCTGAAGAACTTGCAAGATCTTTAAGTGACTCCTGACACTGTATCTGACACATTAGAGCAATGCAGACATGTGTCATTTTCCCTGTCCTTTAGAAGTTAATAATCTCATTGATAATACAATACAGTGACATTCTTGTTTTGAGCAAGAATTGGATGGTGTGTGCTGAGGCTAGGTGTAATCTCTCTGCATTTCCTGGGGTTACACTGAAGCTTGGGGTGTAAGGCATGGGGGAGGGGTGGTCTGGTCATTGGAGGTGTCCTCTACTCCTAGAGCTATGCTAGAGCAAAGGTAGGCTTAGCCCCTGGTGGGTGCCTGTGTCTGTTTTTGTCTGCCAATTCCCATGGCTGTTCGAAGGCACTTCTTGGGCCCTTGTGTTGGCACTTGCTGGCTCTACCACACTGGGGCTCAGAATCTCTAGCTGGTCTGCTGAGGTGGGGCTTGCTGCTGATTTACTGGGATGCCTCCCCTCCTGTTCTGGTTCCCTTCAGTCACAGCAAGAGGTAAATCCTGCTAGCCTCCTGAACTGCAAGACTGCTGTGCCTTTTAGCTGGCTCTGCTATTCCAAGATTTTTCCTGTGGCAATATTCCCTGGTCAACAGGGGGAGGGGGATGAAAGCATTTGCAGTTTGCTCTACCAGCTTAGCTGCTAGAACTTTAAACAGGTGACTTTCAAATTGAATCTATAGGATAATAGCCCCAGGAGTAGCTGCTGCTATTGCCACAGGCCCTGCACAGCACTGTGCCTCTTTCTCACCCAGTTCTGAGAGGAGAGGTCAGTAATAAATGGGATAATCACCCTGTTTTTATGATCAGAGAAACACAGTGACACTTTCAGAATTTGATTCGTACTTGGTTCATAGCTACAGCCTATAGCAGCAACCATTCCTGTCCACATTGGATCTGTGACACAGATTTGGGCATTGGGTGGCCAAGTTTCCTATGTCACCCATTCCTCTACTCAGTGCCATTTCTCAGATCTCATGGGATCTCTTTCTATCTTGTTCCTTCGTGACCTGGTACCTTGACTTAGCCCTCTTTTATTCCCTATAAGGTGGAGTCCACCACATCCCATGTATTACTGGATAGGCCCTAATACTTGTACCTGTAGAATCCCTTTCTCAATTAGCTGTTTAGGGCAAGAAAATAATTCATTATTACTTTTTCCTTGACTTTCCCTATCAGAATTTGGTCTGGTTCATTTTCTATATACTTTGGAGAAGGAATAATGAGTAATTAGGAATAACTGCTTCCTCTTATTCTGGCATTTAAACCTATATTTTCAACGATATAAATGAGGTGAGGAACATGGTGAGGAAACTCCTTTTTTTTTTTTTACAAATTTAGATTATAATCAATAAACCTTTATTAATTACTTATTGTGTGACAGGTATTTGCTAATATTTTAAATTATTTTGCAAATAAATAGTTTTAAAGTATTGTTTGGGGAATTTTGAAGTTAGGTGATATGCATAGGACAACAAAGTCGTTATATACCAGAGGTGGAATGTAAAACTACTCTTTTAGCTGGGTTCTCTACCCACTATAGCATTCTGTTTCTATACTCATTATAAAGGTAATCAGAAACACAAAACCAATCTTCTCAGTGGTTAGATTAATTACTTATGGCTCCATTTCTACATGAAGTGTAGGGTTGAATTTCTCCTCTCCAAGCTCTTTCACAGGCACAGAACATTGGGTAATCAATTTTCACCAATGAATAGTTTTATGCAAATTGGCTTTGAACTTCTTATTACATTCAACAAATATATTTATGTAGAATTTAGTAATAGAATAGACTATCATGTTCCGAAGACACTTTATGAATCTTCTGAGCATTGGAATCACATGAGATAATAAACAGACAGACACACATACATATGTGTATGTACATATGTATATATGTATGGGTGTATATGTATATATAATGTTCATAGTTCAAAGAAGATATCCCCTATAGGATAAAATAAATTCCTTCTATTGATGTTGAGATTTTCCAAATATTCAAATTCACAAATGACATTACGTAAAATATACCCAAACACAGAATCTTCCAAAAGCTTTAGGGGCTGATATTTATAACACAAAGACATTAATTTAAATACCAACATGTGGAAAGCAAAAATGTTTAAAAATCCATAAAAGATCATATATTTAAAGCTGGAAGGGACTTTAGATGTCATGCAATTGAATTCTGTCATTTTTACAAATGAGGAAACTGAGGTGCAGGGAAGTTAAGTGATTGTCCTATGCTTACACAAATGGTAAGTGACATTCAGAATACTGTTTAAATTACATAACATTCAAAGTGATATCAGTCCATAGGATTGCTCTGCCATTGTGTGTATCTTTAACAAAAATTACTGATGA